>APFE031537600.1:220798-234681 GCA_000404065.3 Pinus taeda | reverse complement strand
ACCAACTCTGATACCATGTTGATTTTAGCAAGGGACCTTCCTCTGCCTCCTCCTCCTAAAAAGAAGAATGATGATATGGATATTTTAGATGTTCCCTCTGTGACTAAATCTGAGATAGATATTGTTGATGATCCCATGGACCCCTTAGATCCTCTTCCATGTGATCCTCCTACCGGGAAGAGGCCACTTTGGCTCTGTGACACATAACAAGATGATGAGAGACGAGTTCCCATCCGAAGATCATTTAGAGAAAGAAAGAAGCCATGCAAATATAGGGATATGTTGCATCCATGAGCACTATGATTCAAGTCGAACCTCCCATCTTTGAAGAAGCCGTGAAAGAACAAGTTTGGAAGGATACTATGGTCGAAGAATATGAATCAATTATGAAGAATGACATATGGGATGTTGCGTCGAGATTGAAGGGGAAATCCGTGGTGACTTCAAAATGGTTATTCAAGATCAAACATGGATTTGATGGCAGCATTGAAAAATATAAAGCAAGGTTCGTGGCTCAAGGTTTCTCCCAAAGAGGGAGAATATTATGATGATATATTTGCACCTGTGGCTCAATATACAACCATTCGTTCGATACTTGCTCTTGTCGCAAGTCAAGGATGGACCCTTCATCAAATGGATGTGAAGACTGCATTCCTTAATGGCATGTTACAAGAAAAAGTGTACATTGAGCAACCACAGGGATTTGAAGTAGAGGATCAAAAGACACATTTTTGCAGATTGAAGAAGGCATTGTATGGTTTAAAGCAAGCCCCCAGAGCATGGTACACCCGCATAGATAGTTAATTGGTAAAACTGGGATTCACAAGAAGCAATGTCGATCCCAAGCTCTACTTCAAGGTAGTCCAAGTTGTCATTGATTTTGGTTTTATATGTTGACGATCTATTCTTAATAGGTAGTGAGCCCCTGATGATCGAGTGTAAGAGCGAGTTAGCCTCTGAATTTGAGATGGACCTTGGACTCATGCACTATTTTCTAGGCTTTGAGATGTGGCAAAGGCCTCGTGATATTTTCTTCTCACAAGGAAAATATGTCGTGAAGTTGTTGGAAAGCTTTAGAATGACAAAATGCAAGTCCTTGCCAACACCGATGGAAATGAATTTCAACAAAATATGTGGAGAAGTTCTAGGACCCAATTTGGCAAATCCATCCGAGTATAGACAATTGATTGGGGCTCAGATGTTCTTAGGAACACTTGTCCGAACATATTTTATGCAATGAACACGTTGCTTCAATTCATGACCAAGCATCTCCATGCACATTGGATCGTTGCCAAACACATTTTGAGATATTTGCATGCAATGATCACACTTGGTCTAAATATTCTGTCAGAGATGTTCGACTTCATGGATACACCAATGTTGACCGGGTAGGAAATTTTGTCAACAGGAAGAGTACATATGAATGTTGTTTTAGCCTTGGATCTGCCATGATATCTTGGATGAGTAGGAAGCAGAAATCCATAGCATTGAGTACCGTCAAGGCAGAGTACATTGTCGCTAGCATGGCTAACTATGAAGCAATTTGGTTGAGGAAGCCCTTTGGAGAACTATTGGAGTAGGTCCTAGACACTAAACTGATATATTGTGACAACAAGAGTGGGATCCGTCTGGCAGAGAATCTTGTATTTCATGACAAGTCCAAGCACATAGAGATTCGATATCATTACATTCGAGACATGGTGCAGAGAGGAGTCGTTAGAATCCATCATATATTGACAGATGAGCAGATTGTAGATATTCTCACCAAGGCTTTGCCAGAAGGAAAGTTCTTGGTCTTCAAAGAGCAGCTTGGACTGACAGATGTGACCCCTCCTAATAAGGGGCATCGCTGATTTAGGACACTGAGCCAGCTCTTCCCCCCTGTTTGAGCTCCTAGGGTGTGGAATTGAGATGGAGGGTGTAGAATTGAGGTTGAGGGATCTCTGAACAATACGATATCACCCCTATCTATCACCCGTAAGGTGTGTGTGATCCTTGTCTATTTTGATAAGTCAGGTATCTCCCCCTATCTTGGTCATTGCAGATTATACCCCGGTTGGCAACATACCCACAAGTTGGGCTTGTTGGGATTGTCACTCCCCGTCTAGCCAACGGATTGAGGAGGCTTGGGGTGTGTGATCCTTACCTTTGGTAAGTCAAGTAACTCACCCAAGCTCAAATTATGATGCAAGTGTTCTACCACATGACTCTTGAGGGTCATTGATAGGAAGATCGGCAGGCAATAGGATGGGTTGAGTTGTGCTCCCCTATATCACCTATTGCTCGATACGGGGTTGAATATGTTTCGCTCCCCCATGTAGATTCAGGTTCAGATGTGCTCCTTGATATTGTTTCGGATTGAGATGTGCTCTCCGACATTATAGCATTGTTTTTAAACCCGGCCGAGTTGGTCCGAGTCAGCCAAAAAAATTTCAACTCGATGGTTGAACCGGTTCGGCCAGCCAAGTCATTGCATGACTCGGCCAGCTCGGTATTAGCTCCGTATCAACACGGCCAGGTCAAGGAAAGCAACCAGTGAACCCCCAAAAACGCATTTTTTTTTTTTTGGGGGACTCAAAATGGTTTTATTAATTGGTTTTTTGGTCTTTGGGGTCCATTCCCCTCTCCTAGTATTGATATGCTATTCAAATTTCATGGTAATGTTAAATTCTTAAAGTAAAAGTAACATTCTCCTTAATCTTCATTTTCATCCTTTTACTTAAATTTTTAACATTACCATGAAATGACTCAGGATGTTTGAGAGTGGTTCCGGCCTCATTGGATTTCATATGGAGAAAGTAGAATTTTAGATTTCATTCAAAATCCAGCAGACTTGTCAGTTTTTCAGGATTTCAGGATTGGGGGATTGCAATGTTTCCATTGAATTTTGTCATGTATTAGGGTATGGAACTCATATTTAATCAAGAGCACCAATCCCTCTATGTACCTTGATGTTAGTGACATTGGTTGTTGAACTCCTCCAAGATTGGCTCCCAAACCGAGAGCTTTTGAAAATGTCGCTCCCACTCCTGTTTTTGCTCTCGCTCCCCACTTTCGCTCCCGCTCCCAACTAACACTGAACCAAATGATGTTGGCAACTCTAGCAGTAGCCAGTAGTACTGGTCACAGACTTTTGTTGTAGAGGCCATTTATAGCCTCCTTGGCTATGTATTTTCGTTTTGATCTTTATATCATCATCATGTATGTATTGGACAGTGCACTGGGTGCCATTTTGATATAATGGATATATTCATGAGCCTACTTTGATCATATATTTTCTTCCATCTATATTCTAATGTTGTGTGTTTGGAAACATGAATGAAAATCTTTAAAATTATGTGCTTTTATAAAAAATAAATATTTAATGTATTCTTTACAACGACCGAGTCATTGAAATCGAGCCGACTGAGTCGATACCGAGTTGGAGTCGGAGTCGGAGTCGAAGTCGGAGTTTTAAAACATTGCATTATAGAGGGTGGTAGCTAATGCTCCCCAATGATTCTTCTTCTTTAGATTCGGGAATGTTTCAGCAGATAGAGTTGAGCAAAGACGGGACGAGACGACAGGATACATATGACATGATGCAGTTGGAATTTCTCCCTAGCTAAGAGGGAGTGTTAATTTGGCAGCTCAGTGACAAATTCCAACCATGGGACTAGATTCCTCTTTTTGAGAGGACCAGTTTTGACTATTGAAGCGCCCAATTCAAAAAAGTGAAAGTGTACTTACGAAGAAAAGCCCACATATTCACACTTGACCAAGTCGGCCCTAACAGCAAATTGAACACTCTTGGAAGCCAATAAATACAAGTGACCTCAAGCTCATTTGGACGTCACCAAGCATCTTCTTCTTCTCTTCTTCATTGATTGGTTCACAAAGGTCTGAGGTTAGGTCGAGGAAATTGTTTCGCACAGGTCCGAGATTACAGGGTCCAAAGCTCGCACGTGTTTCTAGGGTTTTGGGTCACAGCCGCAAGCTTGTCAAAGGCAATTTTCAACTGTAGCTGCAGACATGCAGGATCAACGTAGCGACTAGAAGCTCTCAGTCGCACACATACCTCTTCCTCCATGCGACTGGAAAGTAGGGCTAAAATTTGACATTTGACCGTAGTTGACTGTAGATAGGAAAAGTTGTCTCTGATCTATATTGATGACAGAAACAAATTTCTAAATGTTGTTGGGATAATTTTGCTGGATGATATTGTATTGGGTTCATTGTACTCTCTGTTGCACATTATATGACAATCTAATAGAAGAAGAATTTCAAAGAGTTTTCCCCCTTGTGGGGTCTTTCCCTTGTCTTTGACCAAATTTGGTGTCTCTTGTTGATGTGTTGATTGTCTCTTTTATCACTGCATTCACTATTCTATCTTCAATTATTGTTGATGATTGGAAACATTAATTGTTATTGAAAAGAATGCTAATTGAAGAATTGAATTGGGTTAAAGTAATTGAAACAGCGTAGAGCAATGTGAAAATTAACACTCAATGTATTTATGAATGGGTCACATTAATGAAATACACACATCCTTGGAGTTATTCCTCATCCTAACAACAAATGTAGTCTCAAAAACACTATTTTTTTTGTTCATTGTCTTACATATTATGGTGGAGGATCTCATTTTTAGAAGGATAAAAATGATGAGGACCTAGATGGGAGTTGATATGTGCTTTGCAAGCAAAAAATTTCACAGCAGTTGTATGTTCTTAATATTGCACACAAAGTTGCAGCATAAAGGAGGAACATTATGGAATGTTTCAATCTCACCAAAACTTGACTGAAATTTCTCCTAAAAATATTATAAATGCTTATTTTCATGATATTACTAGAAAAGATAGAATTTGTCACTTCAAAACAATGTGAGACGGATACTGGTTCCCGAAAAAAGACAATAGTAATGAGAATATTTTCTTGTAATCATGTTACTAGATCCTCCTATGGAACATCTAAGATCCGCATTTCCACAGATCTAGAGCAGATCCACCTCTGATACATGTCTGATTTGGAAGAATCAGAGGATCTTCTCAAGATTCATTTTCAGCTTCCTGCGAACATCAAGCTGGTGGATTCTCCTCAAAAATCCATTTTGGTTAAAAACACATTAGGAAAAATTAAATTAAAAAGGACAAATTGTGAACTCTCTTTTTTCTATAAAATATCTCCCCTGCCCGCGCCCCCCTCCCCCACAAACTAAAACACACAAAATATAAGTTTCTCATACTCTGCATTTTTAATTTGTAAGAGTGATTTCAAGCAAAAAATGTTCAGAGATGAATTTTCTATGTTTATGGTTCATGGTTTTTTATATTTGTATTTTTTATATAATGTTTACCCATGTCAAGATCTTGACTTATCAACAATCTGACAGATAAATATCTAGAACCGCTTCCCTATCCATTTCCATGAAACTTTGTCTTGCAGCCATTACATTTAAGGATACTGGTTTACAGATTAACCTGTCTCAAAGCAATATTTGGTCAAATTGTGGTACCCATATCTTAAGGAACAAGTAAATCAAAGATGTTGAAATGTTGTTACTGACATTTCCCATACATGCATGCATCAAAAATTACAAGAAAAGGTGAAATGAGTATGTTAGTTTCAGAAGTTTAAAGCATTGCAATATAGACTACCAAAATTCAGATCAAGTCATCAGAGCAAAGGCTGTGCATATTCTGTTACCTTGTTATAAATGATTTCAGCCAAGAGGGGCATCAAGTAAGAGTTTACTGCAAACTAAAGACAATTAAATCACCAAATGGCAGTAAAACTTACAAGCAAAAGGCTTGGTCCAAGACCTTTGTACAATGCACGCCAGCCCTCATCCCTCAGAATGGTTCTCAGAGCATCTGAATTCAGCCATATATCTCAATAAGAGCTGGAATTACACCAAAAGAGGTAGCTTTTGAATATAACAAACACAAAATGAATTAGATAGCATAGTTTTATTAATGTCCATGAGTGACCAAAATAGGTCAATGTGACTAGTGTACAGCAAGCTACAATAGTAGTGTGGGAGTGCGGAGGCATCCCAAAAAAGAAAAAGAAATACAAATATGATGAAAAATAAAAGTAGCCAGTGAGAGGGGGGGTAAACCAAGAAGGTAAACCCTAACATAAAGTAGCTAAATAAGATTAGAGAGTATAGGCAGCTCCTAAGTGCCAAAAAAGAAAAGAAACACAAATATGATAAAAAAAAGGTAGTGACTGAGAGGCAGCCAACCTTAATATAGAGAGAGAGGGAGAGAGATTATGCCGTACTGAATCTACAAGTAAATATTGGGGTGAAAAACAAACCATTCCTTCACCATCCATAACTTTGAGCAACCCAATGTGATAATGTCCTCTGAGGTAGGTATGAAGGATATGATTTCCTAATGGTAAATAGAACACAAGCAATCACAGCTTGCTGATCCTAAAATGCATAGCAAAGAGTATATGATAGTGTTTCCATCGACATCCCTCACAAACATTTTCCAACTTTAGCATAGGCTGTTTTACCCTTCCTGTTATTTAAATTTTACTGAGTATGCCTTCTCCATACACATCTAATTGTAAGGGTGTAACAAATGAAAAATATGAGACGAATTTTTCAAAATATATAAGGTTTTGAAGTGACAATCATTCCCCATCGTTGTAGCTACAGAACAAGGAATTGAAAACATTAAAGTTTTAAAAATAACATGACCATTACCAGAACTGAATTGTAAAAACCTACTAGGTAAGAACTAATTATGTCACAGCTCATAATATTTCATGCGAATCACTCGTATCGGCAATGTGGTTCTTATCTGGTTGGCCTAGTAACATGCTCAGAATATTTCTTTCTGGATTTATCCAAAAATAACGATGCTAGGATTTGAGTTAATTGTCTCAAATGAATTTTTGCAGAACTTGCCAAATGCAGCCATGAAACTGCAGTGTAAAATAAACTGAAATTGACACTTTGATAGAATTTGAAATAGATTATGAAACTAGATTGTATTATGGTGTACGCAGTTTCTATAATTGAGCTGGCTTAAGCATCATTAATCAATAAATTAATTAACAAACATAGAAAATGCTTTTGAGGGATGTATTTCTTCGAAACGATTCATTTTATTGTTGGTCAATCAACAGACTTAAGCAGGCCAATTGGACTCTTTCCCCCAAACGTACTGACATAATGAAAAATAAGTTGCAAGTTTCTGTATCCATATCTATGCTCACTCTTTTGGAACTGCATTGTGAAAATTTTAAGGGAAAACAACTTTTCCGTTAAGGCACTCAATTTTAAAATAACCAATAGGTATTGAAGTAGGAAATCATCAGAAATTCAAGCAGATTGTAATATCCCCAATTTTGTGAACATGGGAGTCACTAAGGAATTTTACCTAATTTTGGTAATATTAATTTAAAAGGGACAAATATTATTGGAGAAAGATGGCTAGTGTTATTTTATTGGAGAATGGCAGAAAATTATTATATTATTGAAATGGAAGCAAAAGTCACTTAATGGAAAATGGCCCCTGTTACCGCTCAAACTAGCAAGGGTCCTGGGGGGATCCTATAGAGCAACTACTAGGTCATGTGGCAACAATGGAGCAATAGCCCACTGTGAACTCAGCTATAGCTCCCTGCTCTTCACGGACTTTCACCGATGGGAGGGTACCCATTACAGAAGGAATCGCAAGGATGGATAGGTCAATGAATGGATGGAGAGTGATTCCTAGAGCCTATCCGCAAGAAAGACTCAATTATATGGCTTGCTTAAGAAGCAAGGTGATGGGCTCTCTAAGAAGGGCTAAGAGGATACTTATGCCTAGGTTTGGAGAATATCCCTTGACAAAAAGCTTCCTAGATCTAAGAATTCTTGTAGAGAAATGGCTTCTATGCAATCCTTGCGGAATTTGAGTTATAAGGTTGTGGGACGACAAAGAGCCAAAGCAGACCCAAACCAGGTCAAGAATGTGGAGTTGATCAACACCATTGTTTTAAAAAATAGCCGAGTTGACTCCGACACAGCCGAGTCAGACCGAGCCAATGACTGGCCGGATCGGTTCGATCGCTGAAACGGAACGGCTAGCCGGGTTGTTACCGAGCCAGTCATTGACTCAGTCGACTCGGTAACAACTCAGTCGACTCGGTAACAACTCAACCGACTCAGTAAAGACTCGGTCGACTCGGTAACAACTCGGTCGACTCGGTAATGACCCGGCCAACTCGGTAACAACTCGATCAACTCGGCTCTTTGACAAAAATCTTGAAGCACATTTGTCAAAAGTTGTTCCGCCTCCTACATATCAATGGTTGGGTTGTTTATTTCATATTTATAGCCCTAAAGTAATCTATGACTGTGAGAAAGTTTTGAAAATTACAAGGCCGAAGTATGGTTATCCTAGTGGCATGAATTAGAAAACTAGAATAATGCATTGAGCCATACAATGTTTTTAAAAAGGAAAACGTTCTGGCAATGGACTAAGAAATACATATTTACCTCTAATTGTTCTCGAGCTTGACCAAAATTAAATCAAGGGTTTTGAGACTTCATTAGGGGCAGAGAATTGGTATTATTGTTGTTGTAGTCTAGTGATTGTCCTTAGGCTGAGGCAAAAAAGAATCCTGGCATTGGTGGCTAAGTATGAACTTTGTATTGGACAGTGCACTGGGTGCCATTTTGATATAATGGATATATTCATGAGCCTACTTTGATCATATGTTGTCTTCTCTTTATATTCTAAAGCTTTGTGTTTGGAAACATGAATGAAAATCTTTAAATTATGTTTTTTATAAATAAAAAAATATTTAATGTATTTTTTATAATGACCGAGTCATTGAAATCAAACCAGCTAAGTCGATACCGAGTTGGAGTCGAAGTCGACCCTCGGTCGTTTTCGAACCAGAGTCGGAGTTTTAAAACATTGATCAACACTAGAAGGGCTTGACCTGTCTAAGAAGGAGAATAGGATCAAAGGACTAGTTTTCTTTCGAAGTTTGAATGCAATGATCGAAATGAGTACACTAACCCAAATGAACCTAGGGAGAGAAATGATCCTCAATCTAGGGCTTGCGATCTCTTGGGATTCCACCATTGAATTGTCCTCAAACTTGGAGGACCTCTTGAGAAGACCCCAACGCAGTTGTGGACCAATTTTCAAGGTGTTTGGATGGCTACAAAAGATTTCTCTTGATGCCCTAGGTGACCTACTAGGATTAGGCCTAGAATTGGAAAAGATGAGAAAAAGAGGGGTAATTTTGACCACTAAAGGCATGTGAGGATCTGTGCCTCGCTTCTTGGGCTTTATGAAGTCAAGATACACCTAGATCAAGAATATTCATTTATTAAGGAGCCCTAGATGACTTTCGCTAGCCTTTCAAGGTGCAACAAGAAGGTCATTTAGGGATTTATACTTCGAATTGCAAAGGAAATGAAGTTTCAAGGGCTTCCAGAAACTCCAAAAAATTTGTCCCTGAAACAAGTGTGAAAATCTCTCAAGAGATACTAATCCAATCCAAGTGATGATGAGAGGAATGAATGAGCCTCTCATCAATTTATATCCTCTCTAAAGAGTTTGATTTGCCTAATTAGGCCTAATCAAGCCCCAAATAATAATATAATGTGCAATAATAACATCCCTTGGTGACAAGCCCGCCAAGATAACTCCAAAATGGAAAGATAAGCCTCTCAAGAGGGCAGATAGTGAACAAAATCAGTCGTTGGGCCATTGAGAAGACCTAGTGGAGTCCCAAGTGTGCCATGGTGAGAGAATAGACTCCAAACATAGTCGATAATGGGTTGGCCCCTTGATATCCGAGCAAGTCACATGTGGTGTCCCCAAGTGGGTGTGGGGGCACAATGACATCCTCATGGATCTCCAAGTGGATCGATAAGGCCTGTAAACCATTTGTGAGGGCTAGGGTGATGACATAAGCCCTCCCTTTGTCTCCCGCGGTGAGACACATCCTCATCTAGACCCTGGAACCTCTACCAAGTGTGTGGTACAAGTGTGAAGTCGATTGGGCATGGTGATCCAGGGGCATCATCTTCATTCGAAAGGTGGAACATGAGCAATCAATGAATGGTGTTGGGGATCCATGAAGTTCTCTCTACTATGGTGGAGGCCCATGGCTCTCTACGCCCACCCTACAAGTGCCAATGTGGCCCTTTAGAGCGCTTGGACCCCGTATAGAGAGACCAAACCCCAAATGGAGAACCACCTCCAATCCTGTATAAGATCCAATGCGTCCCCTTGCCCACCAATACAACAACTCATTAGAGTAATCAAGTAAAAGAGCTTACAAATCATGGAATCAATTGGACACTTCATGGTGGCATGCCCTTCCATAGTGGGCTTTGGCATGTACAGGTGTCTCCAAGCTCAATAAGTGGGTTAACCAAGGACCCTATTAGGTGTTTCAACTTTTAAAGGGGGTGACATGTACATGGTACATCCATTAAGTGGTAGGTGGCATGTGATATAATGATGGCATGAAGTGGGGATCAGGGGAAGGCTCTAAGCCACATGCCATGGTACAAGGGTAGTTATAATGAGGAAAGCCCACACTTGGGTATATGAGTGTAGGAGAGAGCAAATTGTCGTACATGAGTTACTCCAACCTTTGTTTTTCCACCCTTTTTCATATGCCTTCAGCCTTTGATTTTTCTTCATAACTGCTCGAGGCTCCAGGGAATGAGAGCATAATGTGTAGAATATAGCAGTAGATACCCCCTTTGAAGTGGGGTAGTTCATTGCCCACTAGGGGTTGGGACAATCATGGGTTCCTTAATGTGGAGGGGGCTCATCTAAGGCCCATACGAACTAGGGCGATGGCCATAGATAAGGGGTAGAGCTCATGTTTGGTTTTTGCCCACATGCTAAATTTGTATGTCTCGGCCATTTTTTTCATTTTTTGGTACATTTCCTGTTGAGAGTGGCCAAATTATGTCTTTTCTTTTCTTTCTAGCTGCATCAACCTTTGGGGCATCATTCCAAGCCCGACCCAAAGTGTGGACAAAGGGAGGGGGAGGCCAAGCCTTTGTGGACCCAGGGGACAAACATGGACCCGGATGGGAAAAGTGATGAATGGGGTTAAGGTGTGTTGTCGCACAGAATGTCTAAGCATCGCGACAACGCTCAAACCGGGGGCTGTCACCCTGATCCCCGATCTCTCCGTTTAAGCCGTCTCCCTAGGCTAAGGGGGGTAGACCCTATGGGATAAAGGAAAACCAACTAGGAAGTAGCTAGCTTGGGAGACACAGCAAGGCAGTGAAGCGCTTGATTGAAGCTTAGCGACGCTTAAAAATTAATTTGCTTTTGAATGCTTAAGATCAGTGCCTTATGGAGTTAATGATAAAATAATTATTTATCAACTGCTGCAGAAATATGAAATTTGTAATTCTACGAATAACAATCATTTATCATCAACTAATCCAAGCAATGATTAATTTCACCAGATGTAAGATATTCAATAAATGCACAGACCACTGGCAATTGAATTTCGAAGGATCAAAATTCATTATTCAACCATGAAATTCAAACGCTGACCAGTTCATAAAATGATTCATCACTTTCAGATAGCTAATCTTCACATAAAACTAAAGCGCATTTAACTATATAAAAATGACAAATATTAGTCCCACAACAAAAAAAAGACATCAAAAGAAATTTTCAATTTCTAATTAGTCTTTTTTCAAAATTTTTTTTTTAATATATTTTTTTTTGCTTTTTTTTTTTATATCAAATAACCAAAAGTATCTAATCTAAACTAAATAAAAATGAAATTTAAAACAAACACTAAACATATACAAATGAAATGAATTTTAAACTAAAAAGAAAATTATTAAAATCAAATATAATCGAATATAAACAAAAAATTTAAATTCTTAAACTATATAAAATCAAATCTAAATCTAATTGAAAAATTTTAATGAAACAGAACCTTTTTAAAAAATTCTAAAATTCTAAACTATAAGAAAGATAAAATCAATTCTAATAAAAATTTAAATGAAAACTAAAGGCATAACCCTAACCTGAACTAACACATAAAAGAAATAAGAATGAGCATATTGAGGAAATCGATTTCCCTTGCAGGTTGGAAAGCGTTTGATGCAGAGAACCACAGGTTTTCCTTGCAGGTTGGAGTGACTGCGCGTGGAGGGATGTTCAACGGCAGAGGGTAAGCAACAGCGAGGAATGAAGAGAGTTGCAGATGGAAATGCGTGAGAAATGGCAGCAACGTGAAGAGGCTGAGGGTTTGTTAGCAAGTTTATGGGCAAGCTGAAATGGACACAAGGGACAGTAAATGCGCGTGAGGGATGGAGAGGGTAGCTCGCGGACAGGGAGAAAGGGAATGTTGGGGAGTTACACAGGCAGGTTTCGCTTTGTAGGTTGACGGCAGCGTGTGGAGAGGTGAATACGCAGGTCTGGAGTTCGAAGGTGCTTGCATGTGTAGGTTGAAGGATCGAATGGCAGCGGAAATGATAGCGGATGGGCAAAAAAAGCACGCAGAGGCAGCATGGGGAGCTTGGAGAGGATGCAGCATGGATGAGATGAGCAACAGAAAATGGAGCAGCGATGAAGCAATCTGCATGAAGAATGGCATCAGTTTTGAGGGTTGAAGCCTGAAATGGCAGAGGGAAGACATAGGTTATGGAGAATGCGGGGATTTTCAAGGGGGTAGCAGCAAAGCCTGTGGCCCTTTAAAATTTCAAAAAAATTCTGTGGCAATGAAACCCCACTAGGGCATCCAATAAATCTAAAAAAAAAATTACCAGAACCTAAAAATATTTTCCAGAAAACTTGAAAATTTTTGAATTAGCTCTGCTTCAGATTTCTTGAAAACCTCATTAAAAAATTTCAAATCTGAAAATGAATGATTTTAAAACCCTTGGACTGCAAGAAGCTGGCTAATATTCCTGGAAAGCAATTTTTATGAACCCCAGCGATCAAATGGCTTGGAAAACCTCGAATTTCTTCATAAACCTATTCCAGAAAACCCATGCTAGAGCTGACTGTAAGGCTAGATCTTACCCTCTAGGGCCTAGATCTGGCTTCAAACAAAAATATCCTCTTCAGCTCTGCAACCTGCAATGAAAAAACAAACAAAACACCCAAAAATAATATATGCAAGAAACAAAACTAAAAAAAAACTAACTAAAAGGCTCTAAGCAGCCAGATCTGTCATTATACCACACATATTTTTCTTTTAATTTTAAAATTAAGATGAGGTGCTTCAAAAAATCCTTCATGCATCCGAATCAGAAATTCTAATGACAAGCCCGGGATCAAAACCAGCTGGGCTCTTCAGAAAATGCAATCCGGGAGTTGGTTGGTTCAGCCGAGAACTTCCCCGAACGCCCAGTAAACTCAAAATCATGGATTTCCTGCAGTGTAATTCAACCATTAACAAAGGGGGAGAAAAAGATACTAAAATCCAGATCTAATGGAGATACCTACCATCATATTCAGAAATTTAACTACCATTCAAACCCTAGCGACTAAACAAGATACCTGTGTTTAAAATCACTCTTCATAAAGCTATTATCAATGGCTGAAATTAAAATCATGCACAAAAATAAAACATCTTACAGCATTTTCGGAAAAGTAACACCAGCAAGATTTCAACCCCAAAGTCTTTCTTTATTGCACATAAAAAATGACTACAAGAGAGCTTTCTTTAGCACAAGACTCACAGATCGAATGACCTCAAATGACCCCTGACACCCTCTTTAAAGGAAAATTTCCCAACGGCTAGTTCGAGTGATCCATGTCAACGTGATCTCGACCGTCAATGAGGATCAAAATCTCTTTTAATCTCATCCGTCGAAATTTTAAATGCATTTTCATATATTAAAAATTAAAATTTTGCATTTATTTCCTCAAAACTTTGACTTATTATTATTT
>APFE031537600.1:175964-220607 GCA_000404065.3 Pinus taeda | reverse complement strand
AGACACTTTACATCATGATTTTTTACATTTTTACATCTCAAGGGGGGAAAACCCATTTGACATAGACCCTCATATACTACCCAGTGCTGCGACACAAACATAATCTAGCAGATCAAGCAATTTGTAATAACCTAACCAAATAGTTAGAATTATCTCCAAATTATTTTTACATAAACTCGACCTAGCACACTAGGATTCCCCTAAGATTTTAATGACAAAATCCATTCCGGCTTTGGGGTTACGCTGAAGGAAAACTTTGCCGATCATGGATCGGTGAGACAAAAAACCTTCCGGAACGTAGATCATCACTAGAAAATTAAGTTTACCTAGGCAATTACATACATGACACAGATCTCCTAGGATTATTTACAATTTACACATGCAGACTAGGTTTACAAAATAACATGATCAGGCTGATAATGATAGTCAAATGGCACGGACATGTCGATCAAGCGCTATCCCTTTTGCGAAAAAAGGGGGGGTACTATTATGGGTCATTGACACGTACTGGTCAACATCTGGCTCTACTTGGGGACACGTTGCTGCAATGTACGAATGTGAGAATCCAGAATCAGCATCCACGCAACACACAACAAAAAATAAGTAGCGTCCATCCAAAAAAATCATCATATAACATTAAACACAGGAAAGATATAAGCTCTTCATTTATTAACTATCTAGTAACATGAAAAGTAAATCTAATCCTAAAACAGAAATGAAAATGCTGAAAAAACAAGTAGGGTCAGAAATACAGAGGATGCCCCATGGCATTAGATGCGTTCAATATAGTGTATACTGAGCATTTGCCTGCTTTCAGGCAAATATGTCGGCTGCTTCTCGGATGTGCCATGTCCAATTCTTGCATACAGTAGGACTTTTTCCTATCTGAAAATCAAGTTGCTCACGGCCATCTGATGCATCAAATCTTTTCCTCATTTTCTTTCTCTTGCGCTTTTTCTTCATGGCAAGCTATATCACTGATGACTTGGAACATTCTGCTTCAAAACTCTCAGAGGATGTATGTAAGATATGCATGACATGTCTTTCTTCATTCTGCATCTGCTCTGTCAAGGATGATGTATCAGTCGCACGGGTATCATGAGTTATAACTTGACCCTTTTTTATTTCTTCTTCAATCATGTCATTCTTAGTTAAATCTTCGTTAATGGAGTTAGCCTCTTTCTCGGGATATTCACAACAAGATAGGATCTGTGATTTCCTCTCTTCCAACCTTTTATGTAATGAACCCATTTCTCTGGCATGTCTTACTATTAACTTCGCTTGATTGAGTTCAGTTTTCACGAATCTTTCTTGCAGAGTGACATGATTAGCTTGCATAGCCTTTATTTGATTATGAATAATGGACATCTGATTAGAATGATTAACTTCCATTATTTTTAATCTGTTTTTGATGATATGTATTCCATCTGTATTTATGACACGTGGTACCTGCTTTTCTTCTATGGCAAATAATCTATTCTGAAGAGGTATCTGACTAGCTTCCATTTCTTTTACTACTTTGTCATCCTTTGCCTTTATGGTCATCAAGCAATGTTGTATAGAGTTTCTCTTTCTTATGATTTTCTTGCAGGGTAGCCAACTGATTATTATAATCGATTCTCATGATGGTCATTTCATTATCCATAGTTGACAACTTGCTTTGCATAAAATTAATTTCCCTGTCATGATTAGCTTTCATGGTCTCAATTTCCTTAGCATGCTAACTTTGCATGTCGGTTACGTGATCAGTGTTTAATTTTCATGATTTCCATCTCCTTATCACATTTTTCCAGGTGGATGCATAAAGTTCTCATATCATTGGCGTAATCAGTTACAAATTTTTCTTGATTGATCTCCATATTTTTTACCAGCCACATTAGTTTTATAATTTGCTTCTGATTTTCCCTTTCATTGTCGACACTGATTTTACAATTTGTCCATGCTTTTCCGCTATCATGGATTTGATCTACAATGGTACAGGTGGATGACACATTCTGATATGAAGAATTGTCTTGAAATCTTTCATCAACAACTGGACCCTTCATAAGATTACTTTCATGCTGTTGCACAATTTTAGGGGCACAAGGCGAGCTATGTTGATAACCATATCTATTTTTAAAAGCATTGACAATGTCTTGTAAAGAAGTGAAAGAGTCTTTAGGACAATTATTAAACCAATTCAAAGCATCACCCTCTAAAGAAAAGACAAATAGACGCATTTTGACATCTTCATGATCATACTGAGGATATCTACAATATATGAACATTATACGAGTAAAACTCCATAAATGCTTTCTAACAAGGACTAAATCACCACCCGAGAACAAAGACAATTTATGAATGGCCACTTCCGGAATATCATGGAGAACATCAGTAAAATGACATGGGGTAAACGAATAATCCATGATGAATAATGAGGGACCAAAAGGATGATAGAGAGAGACCTCTGCTCAAGAAAATCAAGAGATGAAAGAAGCGTGTTGCCACTTGAACATGAATCTAACTCTAGGATCCAAAAGGCAACAAACAACCAGATATAAGGGAGGCTTCTTGTCTGGGAAAAATAAATGAAAAGAAATGGAGTCACCACCCAAACAAGAAACGAACTAAAAAGTCTAGGTGCTAAAGGTATGATTAAACAATATGACGAAAGATAGGGCAATGAAAAGATCAAATGACGCCAAAACACGTTGGTCGTTTGACAGGCTAATGAATGGCGGAAAAGATGAGATGATTGAAAAGATGAATTGTCGTGAGGACTAAGGACAGAAAAAACTCTATCCCCAGCAACGGCGCCAAAAAATGTTGTCGTTGCCAGTTGAAATGAACAGATGACAAATGAGAAGAATGATAAGGAAATGTCGTTGAAACGTTGAGAATAAAATGTCCCCGGCAAAGGCGCCAAAAAAATGTTGTCACACAGAATGTCTAAGCAACGCGACAATGCTCAGACCAAGGGCTGTCACCCTGATCTCCGATCTCTCTGTTTAAGCCATCTCGCTAGGCTAAGGGGGGTAGACCCTATGGGATAAAGGAAAACCAACTGGGAAGCAGCTGGCTTGGGAGACACAGTAAGGCAGTGAAGCGCTTGATTGAAGCTTAGTGACACTTAAAAATTAATTTGCTTTTGAATGCTTAAGATCAATGCCTTATGGAGTTAATGATTAAATAATTGTTTATCAACTGCTGCAGAAATATGAAATTGGTAATTCCACGACTAACAATCATTTATCATCAACTAATCCAAGCAATGATTAATTTCACCAGATGCAAGATATTCAATAAATGCATAGAGCACTAGCAATTAATTTCAAAGGATCAAAATTCATTATTCAACCATGAAATTCAAATGCTAACCAGTTCATAAAATGATTCATCACTTTCAGATAGCTAATCTTCGCATAAAACTTAAGCGCATTTAACTAAATAAAAATGAGAAATATTAGTCCCACAACAGAAAAAAGACCTCAAAAGAAATTTTCAATTTTTAATTAGTCTTTTTTTATCTAAATAAACAAAAATATCTAAATCTAAACTAAATAAAAATGAAATTTAAAACAAACACTAAATATATACAAATGAAATGAAATTTTAAAACTAAAAGAAAATTTATTAAAATCTAAATGAAATCGAAATATAAACAAAAAATTTAAATTCTAAACTATATAAAATCAAATCTAAATCTAATTGAAAAATTTAAATGAAACGGAACTTTTTTTAAAAATTCTAAAGTTCTAAACTATAAGAAAGATAAAATCAATTCTAATAAAAATTTAAATGAAAACTAAAGGCATAACCCTAACTTGAACTAACGCATAAAAGAAATAAAAATGAGTGTATTGAGGAGGAAATCAATTTCCCTTGCAGGGTGGAAAGCGTTTGATGCAGGGAACCACATGTTTGCCTTGCAAGTTGGAGTGACTGCACGCGGAGGGATGTTCGACGGCAGAGGGTAAGCAGCAGCGAGGAACGAAGAGCGCTGCGGATGGGAATGTGTGAGAAATGGAAGCAGCGTGAAGAGGCTGAGGGTTTGTTAGCAGGTTTACGAGCAAGCTGAAATGGACACAAGGGATGTCAGCAAATGCGCGTGAGGGATGGAGAGGGTAGCTCGCGGACAGGGAGAAAGGGAATGTTGGGGAGTTGCACAGGCAGGTTTCGCTTTGCAGGTTGACGACAGCGTGTGGAGAGGTGAATACGCAAGCCTAGAGTTCGAAGGTACTTGCGTGTGCAGGTTGAAGGATCGAATGGCAGCGGAAATGGTAGCGGATGGTAGCGGATGGGCAGAAAAAGCATGCAGAGGCAGCGTGGGGGGCTTGGAGAGGATGCAGTGTGGCTGAGATGAGCAACAGAAAATGGAGCAGCGATGAAGCAATCTACGTGAAGAATGGCAGCAGTTCTGAGGGTTGAAACGGCAGAGAGAAGACAAAGGTTATGGAGGCTGCGGGGATTTTCAAGGAGGTAACAGCAAAGCCTATGGCCCTTTAAAATTTCGAAAATTTTCTGCGGAAATGAAACCCCACTAGGCATCCAATAAATCTTAAAAAAAATTACCAGAACCTAAAAATATTTTCTAGAAAACTTGAAAATTTTTGAATCAGCTCTGCTTCAGATTTCTTGAAACCCTCATTAAAAAATTTCAAATCTGAAAATGAATGATTTTAAAACCCTTGGACTGCAAGAAGCTGGCTAATATTCCTGGAAAGCAATTTTTATGAACCCCAGCGATCAAATGGCTTGGAAAACCTCGAATTTCTTCATAAACCTATTCCAGAAAACCCATGCTAGAGCTGACTGTAAGGCTAGATCTTACCCTCTAGGGCCTAGATCTGGCTTCAAACAAAAATATCCTCTTCAGCTCTGCAACCTGCAATGAAAAAACAAACAAAACACCCAAAAATAATATATGCAAGAAACAAAACTAAAAAAGACCTAACTAAATAATTACAATATTCACAGGCTAAAGGCTCTAAGAAGCCAGATCTGTCATTATGCCACACATATATTTTTATTTTTATTTTTTTTAAATTAAGATGAGTTGCTTCAGAAAATCCTTCATGCATCCGCAACAGAAATTCTAATGATAAGTCCGGGATCAAAACCAACTGAGCTCTTCAGAAAATGCAATCCGGGAGTTGGTTGGTTCAGTCGAGAACTTCCCCGAACACCCGATAAACTCAAAATCAAGGATTTCCTGCACAGCTTAATTCAACCATTAACAAAGAGGGAGAAAACGATACTAAAATCAGATCTAATGGAGATACTTGCCATCATATTCAGAAATTTAACTACCATTCAAACCCTAGCGACTAAACAAGATACCTGTGTTTAAAATCACTCTTCATAAAGCTATTATCAATGGCTAAAATTAAAATCATGCACACAAATAAAACATCTTACAGCATTTCCGGAAAAGTAACACCAACAAGATTTCAACCCCAAAGTCTTTCTTTATTGCACATAAAAAATGACTACAAGAGAGCTTTCTTTAGCACAAGACTCACAGATCGAATGACCTCAAATGACCCCTGACACCCTATTTAAAGAAAAATTTCCCAACGACTAGTTCGAGTGATCCATGTCAAAGTGATCTCGACCGTCGATGAGAATCAAAATCTCTTTTAATCTCATCCATCGAAATTTTAAATGCATTTTCATATATTAAAAATTAAAATTTTGCATTTATTTTCTCAAAACTTTGACTTATTATTATTTTATTATTTAAAAAAATATATATATTTATTTTTTTTTTTTTTATTTTTTTATTTTTTAATATTTTTTTTTTTTTTTATTTTTTTTATTATTTTTATTGGACCCTCAAACTTAGCCTTTGGAAAAATCACCTAGGACCTAGGACTTATGAGGGGATAAAACATTTTCTAACCCTCAAGACACTTTACATCATGATTTTTTACATTTTTACATCTCAGGGGGGGAAAACCCATTTGACATAGACCCTCATAGACTACACAGTTCTGCGACACAAACATAATCTAGCAGATCAAGCAATTTGTAATAACCTAACCAAATAGTTAGAATTATCTCCAAATTACTTTTACATAAACTCGACCTAGAACACTAGGATTCCCCTGAGATTCTAATGACAAAATCCATTCCGGCTTTGGGGTTAGGCTGAAGGAAAACTCTGCCGATCATGGATCGGTGGGACAAAAAACCTTCCGAAACATAGATCATCACTAGAAAATTAGGTTTACCTAGGCAATTACATACATGACACAGATCTGCTAGGATTATTTACAATTTACACATGCAGACTAGGTTTACAAAATAACATGATCAGGCCGATGATGAGTCAAATGGCACGGACACGTCGATCAAGCGCTATCCCTCTTGCGAAAAAAATGGGGGTTACTGCTATGGGTCGTTGACACGTAGTGGTCAACAAGGTGAATGGAGGGAAGTGATGTATTTGGTGTCAGGAAGCGGGACCATGCAACCAAAATCAAGATTTCCCATGTAGTGACAACCCTAAAGCTAATAACCAGTAAAGGAGATCCCACAGGACTAGGACACACGGATAACCACCAAATTGGGAAAAAGGAGACGAGTACAAACCTAGCCCACTCTTTCCACCGAATCCCCCCATCAATCCATGCCCAAAAGTGTCCATGATAAGTAAGTAAAATTACTCAACTATACCAATTAAAAGCCATAACTTCAGGGTCAAGAACCCTACATTCTGTGACAAATCGGTTACCTGATTCCTATTGCAACAACTGATGTTAATTCTTCTAATTGGTAATTCAATTAAACAATTTACTTGTTGTGTGCTACGACAAATATCGAATTAAATACACTACAACCTACACAAATAAAAACTGCGGCAACTAAATACAACACAAGAGAAATAATCATCACACACATATACACAGTGATTTTTGGACAAATGTCCCTAGAAAAACCTAGTGTGAGAACCGATGCAGCAACTGCGAGTTTGTATTATTAAGCAGTAGTAACCCGAGTAAAAATCTATGAATGCTTCAGAACTAGCAATCCATGCAAAGAAAATAACTGACAAACCTCTAGTAAGAAAATTCTCACTTCCACCAGTGATCTGACACTAACCTTAGCTCGATATGAGTTGCCCCTTTCTACCTCTGTGCTACCTTTGCGTCAGCCTACACAGTTATGTGTTAGCGTGCTAGGATCAGCATCTCACTCTCCTCTTGTTAATCAGTTGCTGCTCTGGGAAATCGACCTCCTGGCTCTCCTGGCTCCCACTCTGGCTCTTGCCACTAAAACTCGACTTCTCCTCAGCAAATACGGATCTCCCTCTGAAGCTTTGGTTGCCTCTCTGCACTACGTCAACCTCTCTGTGGAGTATGTTGTCTCTTTGCTATGCACTCCCCGGATCAGGAAAACTTCCTCCAGTGCACTATCCCTGCCCCTCTCTCACTGAAAGAAATCACTTTGAATCTCTCTTTGGCCATTGTTGTGCTACTCTCTTCAGAAATTTGATCTTTGATCTCTTACTCAATGTGATTTCCATATGCCCATCAAATCGCCTCTTATAATCTTCTTGTTGAGAACCAACAGCCCAGAATAGACTCTAATCAATATTTCAGATCATTTTGGTTTGATCCTCGTCTTCTTCTAGCAGTTTCACCCATAGTTTAATTAACACCCTTTAAGTATTTTAATTTTCTAAGTTTAGACTTAGGCCTCCATTAAAAATAATTAATTATTTTAATAAGACCTTCTCCGAGTGGAATTTCCCAAAACGATTTCTGGGCATTCTGGAATAGACGTGTCCTAGCCTCCCCGCAAATTATGAGGCTTAGAGTACATATCCCAACTGTTCCTCAACAGAATTTCAGACTCCCTCTGAAGCTTTGTGCTGCCACAGCATGGCCCTGCGTCAGCCTCTCTGGACGTCTTTCTATCCTCTCTGCCTTGCACTCTCCGGATCAGGAAAACTTCCTCCAGAAAATTATCTCTGCCCCTCACTGCAAGAAATCACCTTGATCACTTCTCCAGCAACTGTCATGCTGCTCTCTTCAGAAATCGATCTCTAGATCTCTCACTCGATGTATTTTCCAAATGCCCATCAAGCCTCTTCTTATAATCTTCTCGTTGAGTAACCAACGGCCCAGATTAGATTATAATCAATGGTTTAGATCATTTTGGCTTGATCCTCATCTTCTTCTAGAAGTTTCACCCACAATTTGATTAATACCCTTTAATTATTTTAATTTCCTAAGTTTAAACTTAGGCACCCATTAAAAATAATTAATTATTTTAATAAAACTTTCTCCGGGTGGAATTTCCCAAAACGATTTCTGGGTATTGTGGTATACATGTGCCCAAGCCTCCTTGCAAATTTTGAGGCTTAGAGCACATCTGATCCTACCAGAAATCAACAAATTCAAACATGCAATCATAACCGAAGGGCAAGGGACCACACGACTGGTTCAGATGGCAGAGATAGTGGCACATCAAGCTATCTAGTGGCTGCAAGGGGTTGCTAGCAGTTGGTCAATGACCATCTATGAAAAAATCTCCTATGGATACTACATGTTAGAAAATCAAAAAGGCAGAAAAAAATTCTTATTCTTGATAATTACTTGTGATGTTCTTGATTTCTTATCATTTCTTTTATATCTTCTTTCTTTTAGTTCATCAAGCAATACCACATAAATCAATGGACACCAGATATAGGCTCACAGCCAAGGCAAAACCCCTCTCTCAGGGAAAACCCAATTAGTAATTGTTCCTTCAATAGTTTTCCTGAGATATTCCAAGACTTTAGACCTTGACACAAACTTTCCTCCACACCAAGTCATCCTTCTTCTTCCTTTGCAGATGATCCTACTTGACTTGGCAGCAGTAGCAGCACTTTCTTCAACCTAGCAACTTCGACCTTGCCTTAGAGACTTCGATCTTCAATTAGAAACTTCGATCTTGGCCCAATACTTCCAAAAGCAGAAGTATCCAACAATAGCAACTTCGACATATAGCAGCAGCGACTGGCTATGAAATCAACTAGAGAACTTCGATCTTCCAAATAAGGGCACGAGAGAGAGAGATGGATGAATCAAGACTTTGATTTTCCTTCCTTCTCCTAGACCAAACTTGCACTCCTTTAGCCTTCCTTCCTCTATTTTGCACTTTTTCCGAGCTTCAAGAGATATCAAACTTGCTTGTTGTAAGTGTGCTTCAAATGAAATTCGAAATGATTCATTTATAGTCCTTGTTGATTTCTGTAGCATCGGATGTGCTCTTGCCTAGAGATTTTGCAGATAGGCTAAGACACATGCATTCTCCAATACCCAGAAATCATTTGGGAAAATTCCACCTAGAGATGATTTAATTAAAATAATTAAATTTTTTAAATAGTTCCCTAAGTCTAAACTTAGGAAATCTGGTTAATTAAAGGGTATTAATTAAATCAGGTGTGAATCTTAGCCCTTGATTATGTTTTAATCTTGGTCATTGGTGCTCCAACGAGAGATTATAAGGAGTTCGATGGGCACTTGGATAACACACTTATGCAGTTCGATTTTGCTGGGAGGTCGATTTCCTGAGTAGCAGCAATGAGTTGCCAGAAGTGACTTAGCAAAGTCGGAGCAGTGAGAGAGGGCCAAGGATAGTAGATCGAAGGAGATTTTTCCAGATCTGGGGAGTGCAAGAAAGAGAAGACAAAGAGAGGTTCAGAGAGGCAGCGCAGTACCATGCAGAGGCAATGCAAAGCTTCAGAGGGATTTTGAGATTCAGCTAGGAAGTCGAGTTCTAGAGCCAGAAGTCGGGGTGTGAGACCGAGGGACTAGAGGGTCGAAGTTCCAGATGGCAGGAGATCAAAGGCAGAGGTGATGCAGACCCCAAAGAGGTTGACGCAGATCTACGTAGGTTGACACAGAGGCTATGCAAAGCCAATGTGGGGCCAGCCATCCAAAGCCTGGATTAGATTTGGATTGCCAGACAGTGTGAGATTTTTCCTCACTATCTCCTTGTCAGTATTTCTTTGTATCAGATTGCCAATTTGGGCATCTAAAGATTTGTACTCAGATTACTACTGCATAATAAATAGAACCCTCAACTGTTGCACCAGTTTTCCCACATTGGATTTTTCCGGGGACATTTGTCCAAAAACAATAGTGTATATGTCTGTGTTTATTTCTCTCCAGTGCAGTATTTAGTTTCCACAGTATTATATTTTGTGTAGGTTGTAATGTATGTATTTCAGTATTTGCCATAGAAAACTGCAAGTAATTTAACAAGTAGGAGAAATATTATCAATTTGTTGTAGGAATCAGGGAACCGATTTTTCAAATGGTATCAGAGCCCAACAAAAGAGCTCAGTTGCAGAAAGGAAGGAGGAGGTTTGAGTTCCTACCTTGGCAGCAATTCGAAACCCCAGAGGCAGCGCAGTCCTTGGGCCAAGGAAGTCGAAGTTTTGAGGGAAGATCGATTTCTCTGAGTGAGTTGACAGAGAAATTCAATTTCCAGATCGAAGCTTTTTAGAGCCTGAAGGGAGCAGCGTATTTTCCTTACAGAGCAAATCTTCGACTGGGACGTAGATATTTTGCAGCAGTTGCTAGCAAAATAGCATCAAAGGACAGAATAGCGTAGACTGAGGGAATTCCTTCCTCAAAGACTTCTAGGTAAAAATTTCGAATTTTCTTAGCAGAGCAGCAGTATCTATGTGCAGGATTTCTCATTCCATAAAAGAGTGTGAATAGTTGGGCAGCAGCTGCGCAAAGGAGAAGAGGAAGCAGTTCGACTTTTTCAGGAGAGATGGCATTAGCTGGGTTGAGAGATCAAGATCGATTGGACGAAGCCTCCAACTATGTGATCTGGAAGGCTAGGATCTCCTACCTTTTAAATGAGCATGATCTCAAAACTTATGTCGATAGTGTGGTAGTTGTAACTGTCGATGCAGATCCGCTCAAGAAGTACAAGGCTGAGATGGGAAAGACTAAGAGGATCATTCTCGATGCAGTTCGAGCTCATGTAGTATCCCATATAGCCGGCAAGGATACTGCCCAACAGATGTGGGAAGCCTTAGCTATGTTATACGAAGGATCTTCTGAGCTGTGGAAGATGTACTTAGAGGAGACGCTGAGATGCACGAGGATGCAAAAAGGGGAGCGAGTAGACCCCTTCCTTAGGAGACTTCAGGATGCCCGAGATCAGCTAGCTTCAGTAGGATTAGCAACCCAGTCCTCAGAGTTTGTTTGGCATTGAATAGCGTTTTAGAAGATTGGCAAGTTTTCGTCCAGAGCATCCTGTGCAAAGAAAAACTGCCAGATTGGGAACGTGTATGGGTTGATCTACAGTAGGAGGAAATGAGGCGTGATTTGGTGAAGACCACCATCAGTGGCAGTAGCAGCAGTGGGGCGAAAGCAATGAAGGAAGAGGAGGATATGGCCCTTGCATCAAAGGGGCAATAGGAGCAGCATAGAAGAAAGAAGGATATTTCGAAGATCAAGGGCTTCCAGTGTGCTGATTTGTGTCACTACAGCACTCAGCGTCCTCTCAAGAAGAAGGACAAGGAGGAGAAGCAGGATCAACAAGCCGCATTCGTTGAGATCGACAGGTTGTCCTCCAAACTAGAGGAAGAGTTTGCCATGATTGTCGAGATGCCTCCAAGGGTGAGGTGGGTGATTTGGAGTTGTAGCCCCAGAGAGCTACAGGATGGGCAAGATTCTTGAGGAGGTCCACCTCATGAATCAATACCTTGCTACGGAAGCCCAAGACATGCAATGGTAGGAAGGACCAATGGCAGTTGCTGCAGTCAGGTGCCAGAGTGACAGATGCAGTAGCTAGTAGCAGGTCAGAGACTGAGCAGCGTAGAGCAAAGTTGGCAACAGTGCAGTTAACACAGTACAAAGTCAACAGCAGCGTAGAGGCTTCAGTGATAGCACAAAGGCTAGCAGCAGTCAGAACTTGGACAACAGATGCATCATACTGACCACAATTGGTTCAGTATTTTGGATGCTTTTTCGTTGCAAATGTTGCAGTTACAGCAGCAACAGATGGGATGGGTTGCAGTGTTGGCCGCAGTCAGCAGGGCCGGCAACAGCACAAATGTACCTCATATCAGAGTTGCGCAGTAATTGGTGGCCAATAGAGCCAGACATCAGCAGCGCAGCAAGAGATGGTGCAGAGACAAAGTGATGCTTCAGGAGGTTGCAGCGTTAGAGCACATTCCTCGCTTGGAGGGAGTGTTGATTTTTGTAGCAACGGATGTGCTCTTGCCTCGAGATTTTGCAAAGAGGCTAAGACACATGCATTCCCCAATACCCAAAAATAGTTTGGGAAAATTCCACCTAGAGATGATTTAATTAAAATAATTAACTTTTTTAAATGGTTCCCTAAGTCTAAACTTAGGAAATCTGGTAAATTTAAGGGTATTAATTAAATCATGTGTGAATCTTTTAGAAGAAAATGAGGATCAACTCCTAGTTAATCTTAGCCCTTGATTATGTTTTAATCTTGGTTGTTGGTACTCCAACGAGAGATTATAAGAAGAAGTTCGATGGGCACTTGGAGAACACACTTATGCAGTTCGATTTTGTTGGGAGGTCAATTTCCTGAGTAGCAGCTGTGAGTTGCTGGAAGTGACTTAGCAAAGTCAAAGCAGTGAGAGAGGGGCAAGGATAGTAGACCAGAGGAGAGTTTTCTAGATCCAGTGAGTGCAAGGCACAGAAGACAGAGAGAGGTTCAGAAAGGCAGCATAGTGCCACGCAGAGGCAACGCAGAGCTTCAAAGGGAGTCCAAGATTCAACTAGGAAGTCGGGTTCCCGAGCTAGAAGTCGAGGTGTGAGACCAGAGGGCCAGAGGGTCGAAGTTCCAAACAACAAGAGATCAAAGGCAGAGGTGACGCAAACCCCAGAGAGGTTGATGCAGAGGATGCGCAGAGCCAACGTAGGGCTAGCCATCCAAAGCCTGGATCAAATTCAGATTGCCAGACAGTGTGAGATTTTTCCTCATTATCTCCTTGTTAGTATTTCTTTGTATCAGATTGCCAGTTTGGGCATCTAACGATTTGTACTCAAATTACTACTGCATAATAAATAAACCCTCAGCTGCTGAACCGATTTTCCCACATTGGGTTTTTTCGGGGACATTTGTCCAGAAACAACAGTGTATATGTGTGTGTTTATTTCTCTCCAGTGCAGTATTTAGTTTCCGTAGTATTTTATTTTGTGTAGGTTGCGATGTATGTATTTCAATATTTGTCATAGAAAACTGCCAGTAACTTGTTCAAGTCATTTAACAAGTAGGAGAAATATTATCAGTTTGCTGCAGTAGGAATTGGGTAACCGATTTTTCATTGTCCTTTGGTGAGGTCGAATAGCCCTCTTTGACGCTGACTTGATCATCTTAAGGTTGACTGGGTGTGGAGGCAACATAATTCATATTTGACTCAATACATAACCATTTTACATGATTCAAAAGCTCAAGAAGGATCTCTTTAAAAGTACAATGACTCTATTAACTCAGAATAAATCCTAGAAGTCCTCAATGGGGACTTTGACCTAAAACAAGATGACCCAAGCATGAAACCCATGCTTTAATAAGTCATAATAATAATAATAATTATTTTCTTTATTCTTTTGACTAGCACATTACATGATGACTCAAATACATTTAATGAAGACCGGACCTAGTTACATCTTCCAACACTCCCTCTTAACCACGGAGGTATTCATCATATAAAAGTACAAGGAAGATCTCAACTATATGAACCATGAAGAACTTTAGGCACCGCAATGCCATGGACTAGATTCCTGACCAACGCAATCAATCCATTGGTCTCTCAATAATTTAGGCACCGCAATGTCATGGACTAGATTCTTGACCAGGGCAATCTATCCAAGCAGCGATCTATCCAAGCAGGACTAAGATGGACTCAAGCTTTCAGCCTCTATAGGTACCATCAAGCTTACTTGCTAACCATCAACCCAAGGATCTAGGTGTGTATCCACGGTCAGAGCTCTACAACCCACGCCACCCTCCCTACTTTGGGACCTAGACATCAACACAAAGTGTCGGCCAGATGTCCTCCCAGGCAATGCTTCACTCACAAAGCCTCTCCTTGATCTGGACAACAAATCTCTCCCGATCAAACTGATCGGTAACCAGCATGCTATGAAAACCTTCAAGAAATTTACCTGTACAAACACAACCCCAATTAGTAATATACTTTTACATATTCATAAATAAACACAAACCTTCGGGGTTTTCTTGATGTTTCTTATCAAACACAATAGGCCCATGAACTGAATCTTTGATAATTTTTCTTTTCATACAGCAACATATCCTTCAAACTTCATTCTCCAATCAAAACTATGCTCTCCCTCTCAACTAGGGAGATTTTCTCTATCCAGGCTCCCTCTTAACCCAGGGAAATCAACTTCTTCTTTTCGACATCAGAGAATCTTTCGTGGCTTTCATCCATCTTATCAGAGTTATTCTTATCTCAAAAACTTCTTCTTTCGATCATGATCAGCAAGAGACTATACTTCAACTTCTTGCCCAAGTTTAGTTACAAACCTTAAATCACAACCATAGCTCATCAAGGTGTCAAACTCATTATATCTAGGGTTTCAATATTCTTTTAATGACATGGTATGATCTTTCAAATAGTAAATCCTAAAAACAAATAAGATTAATATATCTAGCAATCCTCAAATTTCATATGTTAGACTCCATACAAGGATTTCATGTAAACCCTAGATTTTATACATGAGCTCCAACAATCAAAACCAATCACAACTTAATCAACATTATCACTAGCATCTACTAGGGTTTGATGTAAACCCTAGATTTCTTAATTTCACAATCTCAACAATTACTATATAGATAGATTCCAGATTGTTATATCACACATATTAGAGAATTTAACTACTACTAGGGTTTAGCTGCAAAATCCTAGATTACCAAACAGCATCATCCTAGAGCTTCAAACTTTGACTAGGGATTGTTTCCATACCCTAGGACTCATGACTATCAATAATTAGGTTAACACATATATCTAGGAATTCATTATCAATCATAAGCATAACACATGTCAGGCAATATTAACATATCAAACATATATTGACCTAGACCAAGCTAGGATTTCAACCAAATGAACACATACCTAGGGTTTCATTCCTAGGACTTTCAAGACATAGCAAAGGTTTTGCTTATAGACCTAATCAAACCCTAAGGATCTAGGGTTTCAATTCATAACATAGCAAACCCTACTTTACCAGAACTTCAATGGTTCGGGACTTCAGACAACATCATTTCAACCCTAACAAGTCAAGGTTTTCATGATCATACCAAAACCCCAAACATGACATTATCAACAAAACTTCAAATAACATTTTCTAGTAACCCTAAGCAGTTTTAGGGTTTCATACATTAACATTAGCATAACCTTAGGTTAGGGTCTTCCAGAGAACCTGTCTAGGGTTCTATAAGATCAATTAAGAATATGAGGAGGGTATATTTATCAAGTGATGAATCACCCGAAACAAGAATCATTGTGATTCAATATAGCTAGACATAATGATGTTAGTAATAGATTATCAAATGAACAATCATTTATTATAAAGAAATCAATGTTTTGTAGTTTGAGGCATACCTTTGTTCCTTGACAAACCTTGCCTTGGGAGGTCCTCTTCCATACTTCTTGAGGATATAGTAGATGTTTTTCCTAATTAAGACAATAGAGGGAGAATGGTGATTAGTATTTAACATAATCAAAACTTAAATAAGTATAAAACCAGAAATTGAAAGGAAATGAGATACTTATCTTTGGGAGATGTTGGCAGCTCCCTCCGAAGCTTGGGGGATACCTATAAACTTATAAAACAAAAGAAAAATGTCTTTTCCAAAAACATGTTAAAACCTATAAATTCTAAACATCAAAAATACAAAATATAATATCTAAAACTAGAAGCAAAGGACTTAGTAGTGCCTAAGTTGCACGATATGGGGAAACGGGTACGAGCACGAAACGTGACCCTCCCAAATTTTGGAAATGGGGAAACGTATATATATATATATATATATAATTTATATATTATTATATATTATTTATATATATATTAGGACATTTAAGAAATATGTGTAATCATAAAGCATACATGATACATTATAATTTATTACATTATGATTAAATTGTCCAATGTCAATGCATAAACTATAGGTCTCTAAATTTACATCACATTTACTCATGAATGATCACAATATGAAAATAGCAATATCCAAAATCAGCCACGAGAAATTTCTAATTTCTTGTCTCGCGCTTGATTGGGAGTCTCCTCTTGCATAGTCGAACAGCCTTAGTGCTCTTGATTAAATAGAAGTTCCATACCCTAGTACCCTAGGTGCTCTTGATTATTCGGAGTCTCCCCTGCATAGAGGGCTTGGTTGTCTTGATTAAATACAAGTTCCATACCCTAGTACATAACAAAATCCAATGGAAACGTTGCAACCCCCTAATCCTGAAATCCTGAAAAAATGATAATTCTGCTGGATTTTGAGTGAGATTTAAAATTCTACTTTCTCCATATGAAATACAATGAGGGCAAAACCACTCTCAAACATCCTGAGTCATTTCATGGTAATGTTAAAAATTTAAGTTTACCATGAACTGCATATCAAGACTAGGGCCATAAGCTTGAACATTAGGTTGCTCTACTCAAAACAAAATTGTTTCCAATCTTCGATAGCTCCCTCTATCACTCCTGAATTGGCAGGAAGCGAAATATTAATTAATTAAAAAAAAGTTGAAAAAAAAGTCACTTTATCATTGAAACATGGTTGTACGACCTGGAAATGCGTTTCAAGCCATACTGGGCCATGTTTCCCCAATGTGAAACATGGTTGTGCGAACTGGAAATACGTTTCAAGCCATACTGGGCCACGTTTACCCCATGTGAGATGTGGCAGTGTGGCCTGAAACGCGTTTCAAGGCCGTACCAAACACGTTTTTGTACCGTTTCTGCCCAAAAACGGGCTCAGGCCCAACGTTTCATGCAACATAGAGTGGTGCAAGTCCCTTATATCAAATTCTTCGGGTTCGGCTTTCTTTAGGTCTTCTTCTTCAACAACATTGGCTTGATCTCTTTCTCTCTTCTTGTTTCTTGGATTGTCGAAACATTCACTCTTGTAGTGACCCTTCTTATGACACTGATAGCATTCTACTTTGGACATGTCAACCTTCCTCTTCGGTCCTTTCTTGAAGTTTCCTTTGTGTTGAGCAGCATAAGCATTTGACACTACTTCAAGGTTGGCAACTAATGAGATCCTTAATTCTTCTTGACTACAAGCAGTCCAAAGTTCTTCAAAAGTGGGAGCTTCTTTCTAACTATTGAGTCCTATAGCGAATGCACCCCAAGTAGGTGGTAATCCTAGTATAGTAGTGATCACAAGTTCTTTGTCTGGAACAGTTTCATCAATTGCCAAAAGATCATCTTTGATTCTTGTTATCTTCACAAAGACAGAGGCCATTATATCTTCTTTAGTCATCTTTGTGGTCCTTAGTTCATTCTTCAGGCTTGCTATCTGACCAATGTTCTTAATAGTGAATAAATTTGACAAGGCCTCATACATTTCTTGAACACGGTCAATGTTGGCTATAAATGGGACAAGATTGTCCTTTATTCCTTCTACCATTAGGTTTGTGGCCACTAATTTCAAATCTCTGAACTTCAATTTATCATCATCACTGGAGTCTTCTATAGGCTTCTTTACTTTTCCTTTCACCAAGTCTAATACCTTGTTCTTTTCAAGGATGAGGTCAATCCTCTTCTTCCAAGATCTGTGGTTAGAGGCTCCTTCGAGTTTAATCTCTCCCTTGATTGTGTTAGACATCTTCCTTGGATATAGTAGACTTCTTCCCTGAAATAATCCTTTTGAATGGTTCCTTGATCAAGTGCTTGACACTGCCTTTAGCTTCTTTCTTCACCAATGCTCTGATACCATGTTAGAAAATATGTAAGGCAGAAAGATTTTCTTATACTTGATAATTACTTGTGATGTTCTTGATTTCTTATTAGGTTCTTTTATATCTTCTTTCTTTTAGTTCATCAAGCAATTACCAAAACAATAACACATAAATCAATGGACACCAAATATAGGCTCATGGCCAAGGCAAAACCCCTCTCTAGGGGAAAACCCAATCAGTTATTCTTCCTTCAATAGTTTTCTTGAGATATTCCAAGACTCTAGACCTTGACACAATCTTTCCTCCAAACCAAGTCAACCTTCTTCTTCCTTTACAGATGATCCTACTTGACCTAGCAGCAGCAGTAGCAGAAGCAGCACTTTCTTCAACCCAACAACTTCGACCTTGCCTTAGAGACTTCGATCTTCACTAAAAAACTTCGATCTTCACTTAGAAACTTCGATCTTCACTACAAAACTTCGATCTTCACTAAAAAACTTCGATCTTCACTTAGAAACTTTGATCTTGGCCCAATATTACTTCCAAAAGCAGCAGTATCCAACAATAGCAACTTCGACCTATAGTAGCAGCAACCTGCAGCAACTGGCTACGGCATCAACTAGAGAACTTCGATCTTCCAAACTAGGGCATGAGAGAGAGATAGATGCACCAAGACTTCGATTTTCCTTCCTTCCTTCTCCTAGACCAAACTTGCACTCATTTTGCCTTCCTTCCTCTATTTTGCACTTTTTCCCAGCTTCAAGAGATATCGAACTTGCTTATTTTGAGTGTGCTTCAAATGAAATTTGAAATGCTTCACTTATAGTCCTTTGGTGAAGTCGGATAGCCCTCTTTGAAGCCAACTTGGTGTGGAGACAACATAATTCATATTTGACTCAATATGTAACCTTTTTACATGATTCAAAAGCCCAAGAAGAGTCTCTTTAAAAGTACAATGACTCTATTAACTTAGAATAAATCCTAGAAGTCCTCAATGGGGACTTTGACCTAAAACAAGATGACCCAAGCATGAAACTCATGTTTTAATAAATCATAATAATAATAATTATTATTATTATTATTTTCTTTATTCTTTTGACTAGTACATTACATGATGACTCAAATAAATTTAATGAACACCGAACCTAGTTACATTTTCCAACACTACCCATAGGTGGTGGGTAACATCTAGCTCCAACTGGGACATGAGCTCTCAGAAGAGTGCACGAACATACTCGAACAGGAGGTCATGAGAACACCAGCAATCTCTTGGGACAACAGACCCGTTACCTACACATATCAAAGACCAAGCACACGAGGCAACATGTTTTTGTGGTGTCTTATGATCACCCATGCTTAGTATTAGGTCATAAAATCAAAAAGAAAATAAAATTATTCTAAATGCAATTTTAATCTAAATGCAGCGAATCTACCATGATAATATCATATGATGTTAGTTATAATCAGAAAATCAACATGCAATGCATCCTACCCTAACATGCATGTTACATCACCCAAATACTAAGTGTAATCATGGACCCAATGCAACCAAGATATCATCCAATCAATATGAAAACAACTGCCCTTCTGCTTATTCATGCAACAACCCCAAAGGCAAGGGCAAGAATGAAAATATGAAAGGTCACAAGGGCGAGTGGCGGGAAAATGAAATGACCACGCATGAAGCATCACAGGGGAAGAGGGAGTAAAGGGATGTAATCCATTCCACAGGATCCTTTCTTCTGACCAAAAGATAGAGATATCAACAAATAAGATCATAAACCTCTGATGGATAGCAACCGCAGGCATATCATCTCCATCATGGTCCTAATCATTAATATCATGCTTTATGACCACCATAGGGTCATGATTGGGAGGAAAGGGAGGTTGATGACATGGGAAGATACAACAAGCAGGTTGCTCATGATAACCATATTCACAATCATTTATGTCATGCTTTACGACCACCATAGGGTCGTGATTAGTAGGAGAGGGAGACTGATGAGATGGATAAACACAAGTAGATTGCCCATGATGATCACACTTAGGAGGGATGGAGGATTCATCATTATTAGTGATAATGTGGAGGAAAGGGTCCACATGAGACTCAACTACAACCCTAGGATTGTGAGGAAAGACAAGGGTCCTATCGACATCATCGTCATCGGTGTCATAGATCGGGTCCTTGTCAAAACGGACCTCCCATTTTCCTTCTTTAATAAATAAGTAATAATTGGTATCAATGTTTGAAGGGGCTATGGGATCACCTTTTCTAAGGTTTTCAAAGGGTAGATCACCAGAGATAGTATCCTTGGGAAAGATAGGGTTAGCCCTAACTTCACTTTCTACAAACTCACCCTCCCTATCATACATGTTTTCAGAATTATCATCATCTCATCTTTTGTCATGCGGACCCAGGGAGGACCCCCTTTGCTACTCATCATGATGACATTCAATGAAGGCTTCCTTTTGAATGTTTAATGCGGGGCATGCTTGAAAATGTCTAAGAAAGCCATCAAAGAATTCCTCAATAGATGAGATGCTCCTAGGGTCGTGATTTTGCAACCATGAGTTATGACCACAGAGAGATCTCATGAACAACAACATAAGGACATCCTGGTGGACCAATTTCTCCTTTGAAGTATGTGCATAAATCTGTCCACATGATCAATTGCGAAGAGTGGATTACCATCAAACACGAGTACTCCATGTACCATCCTTCCTGTGACATGATTAGGATGCCCAGGGATGCTAGCGACGTCCAAAGCGGGAAAATCATCAAAGAAATACATCCTATTGAGATATACATGTAAATTATGCAAGAGTCACCAAGGTGAATTTAAAGATTCTTGGACAAATGCTTGCTCCACCCTACAAGCATTGACCTTAAAGTTCAATGAAGAACTAGGCTTCGTTCTTCGAATGGAATCACCAAGATGATATGTCAATAATGTCGTATAAGAAACAACACACAAGTCTCATCTCCTCGGCAACAGTGCCAAAATGTTACCGCTCAAACTAGCAGGGGTCCTAAGAGGGGATCCTATAGAGCAACTATTAGGTCAAGGGGCAACAACGGAGCAATAGTCCAATGTCACCTCAGCTAAGGATCCCTACTCTTTACGGACTTTCACTGATGGGAGGAGAACCAATATAAGAAGAATCACTAGATGAATGAAACAATAATAGGATAAGGAGTGATTCGCAAAGCCTATTCTCAAGGTGATAGGTTCTCTAGGAAGGGGTAAGGGGATTCTTGAGTTTAGTTTTAAGGAATATGCTTTAACAAGAAGGTTCCTAGACTCAAAGATCCCAATGAAGGAATGGCTTCCAAGTAATCCTTGTGGAATTTGAGTTGTAGATTTGTGGGACCACAAAGAAGCCAAGTGGACCCAAACTAGGTCAAGAGTATGGAGTTGATCACTCAAGGAGGGTTCGACCTAATTAGGGAAGAGAATAGGATCAAAGGACTATTTTCTTTTGAAAATTGAAAGAAATAATCCAAATGAGGAAAACTAACCCAAATCAGCCTAAGGAGAGAAATTATCCTCGAACTAGGACTGGCGATATCTTGGGATTCCACTGTCGGATTGTGCTCAAATTTGGAGGATCCCTTGAGAAGACACCAGCGCAGTTGTGGACAAATTTTCAAGGTGTTTGGATGGCTATAGAAGATTTTGCTTGATGTCCTAGGTCACCCTCCAGGGTTAGGCCTAAAATTTGGGAAAGTGAAGAAAATAGAGGTAAATTTGACCACCAAAGGGATATGAGGATCAATGCCTTATTGCTTGGGCTTAATGGAGTCAAGATACACATGGATCGAGAATTTTCGTTAGCTAAGGAGCCCCAGTTGATATTTGCTAGCCTCTCCAAGGGCAACAACTAGGTCAATCAAGATTTATACTTCAAAATTGCGAAAAAGATGAAGTTACAAGGTATTTCAACCTAAGAGGTGCCTCTAGGAACATTCACCCAATCCCTCAAAGAGCAACGCATGCATTAAATCACTTATTCAAGGTCCCAGAAGAATTTTGCATTACATTAACCCATACAAGAATAATGATAACAATAGAAATGAATTTGACAAGTAAGATAACAAGAATAGCATCAAAATTTTGACTTACATGAGAGAGAGAGAATATATTCATTCATCCAATTTGCATTAGAAAGAAGATCCAAAGACAACAGTGAAAATCCAAATATCATAGTGCATCAAGAAACTGCAAAAAGTTATCTCAGCAAAAAGTGTGAAAATCTCTCAAGAGATACCAATCCAATCCAAGTGATGATGAGAGAAATGAATCATCCTCTCATCTATTTATACAATCCAATTGGGGATCCGAGAAGCCTAATTTTTCTTATTTAGCCCCAAATAATAAAATAATGCTCAATAATGACATGACATGGTGACAAGCCCGCCAAGATAGTTCAATAACATAAAAATAAGCCTCTCAAGACGGCAAACTACTAAATATGATGAGTCGTTGAGCCATTGAGAAGGTCTAATGAAGTCCAAAGTGTGCCATGATGAGAGAATGGACTCCAAACGTAATGGAAAAGGGGTTGGCCCCTTGTTTCCCAAGTACATCACATGTGGTGCTCCCAAGTGGGTGTGGGGGCACAAGGACATCCTCATGGGTCTCCAAGTGGATTAATGATGTCTATAAACCATTTGTAAGGGCTAGGAAGATGACATAACCCTCCCTTTGTCTCCTGTAGTGAGACACATCCTCATCTAGACCTTGGAACATCTGCCAACTGTATGGTAAAAGTGTGGAGCCAGCTGGGCATGGTGAACCAAGTGCATCGTCCTCATCCAAAACGTGGAACATGAGCAATCACTAAGTGAAGTTGGGGATCCATGAAGTACTCTCTGTTGTGGTAGAGACCCATGGCTCTCAACGCTCACCCTACAGATTCCAATATGGCCCTGTAGAGGGCTTGGACCCCTTCTAGGGAGACCAAATCCTAAATGGAGACCCACCTACAATCTTGCATAAGATCCAATGCATCCCCTTGCCCTCCATAACAACAAATCATTAGAATAAGTAAAAGAGCTTACAAATCATGGAATCAATGGGGCACTTCACGGTGGTATGCCCTTCCGTAGTGGGCTTTGGCATGCATAAGTGTCTCCGAGCTCAATAAGGGGATTAACCAAGGACCCTATTAGGTGGTTTCAGCCTTTAAAGGGAGTGACATGTCCTTGGTATATCCATCAGGTCATAGGTGGCAAGTGATATAATGATGGTATGAAGTGGGGATCAGGGGAAGGCTCCAAGCCACATGCCATGGTACAAAGGATAGCTATAATAAGGGAAACCCACACCTGGGTGTATGAGTGTAGGAGGGAGAAAATCATGGTCCATGGGTTACCCCAGCCTTCTTTTTCCACCCTTCTACATATGCCTTTTGCCTTTGATTGATTTTTCTTCATAATTTCTTAGGGCTCCAGGAAATGAAAGCATGATGTGTAGGATATAGTAGTAGGTACCCCCTTTGAGGTGGGGCAGTTCATTGCCCACCAGGGGTTGGGACAATCATGGGTTCGTTAATGTGGAGGGGGCTCATCTAGGACCCATAGGAACCAAGGTGATGGCAATAAATAAGGGGTAGAGCTCATGCTTGGCTTTTGCCCATGTGCTAAATTTGTATGTCTGTTATGAATATAATTCATAACAAGTAAATAAATAAAATAAATGTAAATATTAAATAATCAAATATTGATTATGTTAAATAGTCATTAAGTTAAGTGAAAAAGCATGTATTTAGTCACGAAATGACACCTGCTTAGGTATATATATGTGGATCCTCATTGTAACATTCATCACTTATACAATTTTATATATAATAAATTATTATTACAAAATACCTATGGTGTAGTTTTACATTTAAGTCAACAAGCTATCGTTTTTTATGCTTCAGTGGTATCGGAGCCATGGCGCACAATATAATCATGCCAGTCTTTGAACGTAGTTCACTGCACAATGTGCCATTACGTTCACGTCCTGATTGCGTTGAGCAGTTCAGTAAAATTCAAGAAGCATTTTAGCGTTTAGAAAAATCAATTGCAGAAGTTAAAGCATGTCGAAAGGAAAACGATAATAAGGAAGATAATAGCGACAATGAAGAAACGAAACTAGGTGAAGCATGAAAAGAAGATTTTGATCAAAATGATAATAATGTTGAAGATGAAAGTGTTGTAGAAAATAATCAAGATGATGATCCAAATGGAAATGATAGAGATGACATTCCAAGCTTAGGAGCAATTGTTAAAGAACATGTTGCAGACACTTCGATAGAGGTTAATATGCCATACAATATCCAAGACATGCCAGGAAGCATCTTAAAGGGTTCTGATACAAGCAATGATAAGAAGGTGCCTAGAGACAAGCTAAATACTGTGGTTAAGAAGGATATGGATGATAACAATAAAGGACATATGAGTCAATGTCAGAATCCAGAGGCTTCTATAGAATATCAACATACACCGTTGAAGCCTTCTTTTTTGATTATGCAAAGAGCAAACACAACTAGGAAACCTGTTACAACTTTAAGACATAAATTGTATCTTAAGGAGAGCATTGGTGGTATAACCACAATAGCAGAACCTAAAGACATGACTGAGGCAATGACTTCGATGCAACTTTCATTAGAAAGGCATAGTCTATCTGGAGAAAATGTAAACAACAATCGTCTGCCAACAATCTTGTTCCACATAGAAGACAACGCCCTTCTTGTTCCTTCCCTGAGAGTTGAACTCTATCAACATCAGTCTTCTCAGGAAAGAACCCATGCCCCCATTTCTAGCCATGACCAGAGAGACCGAGTATGGGAAATATTCAGAGATGCATTAATGAAGCTAGGCCATCCATCCACATTTGCACTTTAGGCATTGCAAGAAGTTGTGGATCCTAAGAACCAGACCGTGCTCGCCCAAGATGAAAATCAGTTGCTAGAAAATGGCTTGAGGGCTTTGTTGCAGGAGCTAGCGACCTCTGCATTTGAGGTTGGAGAACCCACAATGCACCATGGGGAATCAATTGCAGAACAAGATGCAGAAAACAATTGTGGGGTTATCCCCAAGCTTCTTGATATTGTGCTTTATCTTTGCCAAATGGGTCATGTAGAAGGAGGCCTTATATTCCAGTTACTTGAAGATTTGACTGAGATGTCAACAATCAGAGACTGTAAAGAGGTTTTTGGGTACATTGAAAGAAATGAGGAAGTGCAAGACCTATTACTTCTGGATGTTACTCCCCTTTCATTAGGGCTTGAAACTGCAAGTAGGATTATGACGGTTCTCATCTAAAGGAGCACTACCATCCCCACCAAGAAGGAGCAAGTCTTTTCAACTTACTTAGACAACCAGCCCAGTGTGTTGATTCAAGTTTACGAGAGAAAACGAACTAATTATAAAACCAACAGCAGGCCCTAGATATTGGAAAACGTGAAAGATGAAGGCAAGTACAGGGGCAAACAAAAACTAGAGGACAACAACATGTATTACATGATTCAATTCAGAGGCAAAAGAATTGACAACTCCCTCTTGGCCTACCCAATTAAGAAATGGTATGAATTTGAAAGTGAAATTCAATACAAGACATCATCAACAATGGAAGCTAAAAACATAATGAAATCTCGCAAAAGGAATGAAGAAGGACATACTAGATGGATAACGAAAGGGAAAGGAAAAAATGACAGTATTGAAGATGTCGATGGACAGCATGAGAATGATGAAACTAGGAAGTCAAAACAAATAAATGAAGAGGAGGATAGTGACCATGATAAAGAGAAAATGTCCAACCCTTATGAGAATGATTTACCAAATGGCAAAGACTAGGAACACGAGGAGGAAATTATGGATGATGATGACTTGTAGCCAACTCCTTCAGCTTCTTCTAAAGCCTCCGAATCAGATGCTCCTTTAGACATGTCGAATTTTGAAAATGAAAAAGTTTCAGAGTCCAGAAAGGAGATTAAAAATATTCTTAAAAAGAAACGGCTTGGGGAGAAGGAAGATGATGAGTTGAAAGATGCCAAAGTTGCAGAGAAGCCATGAACAGAGAAAAGACAAAGAAAAAGGAAAGGTATTGAGAGTAAACTGCAAGAGTCTGAAACTCATCAAGCTCTAAGGAAGGAAAAATTGTTTATTATTTTCCACAAGGCCCGACGACATCTTTATACGTGGCAACCATTGGAGAGCAGCTTGCGTCAGCTCCTTCGATCCTCTGTTTTCCTCCACAGGCCCACGTCGAGCAGTATCGGTCACCTGAACTGGAAGAACTCGAGACCTGGTTGTCTGAACCGGAAGAGCTGGTGGCCGCATTGCCTGAACAAGAGGAGCTCAAGAACAGGAAGAGGTTGGAGGGCCGTTTCTCTTGCATTTTGTTGTCCTCTTCTTAGGGATCTTGTTTTGGAGGGTATGATGGTCGTCCTCCTGTTGATGTCATTTTCACTCCTGATCGAAAAGTTAACTGTGCAAAATTGTTTTCGACTGGGGCGTAAAATCCTTGCTGGCTGGTGGTCTCCATACATCACGCCTCATATTTGATCACGATTCGTACGGTGGTGTATTGTATAAGGGTGGTCGTTATACGGTAATCCGCCCATAAACATTACATGAGTTATATTATAGTAAATTATAATATTAATTAAATATATAATTATTTAATTAAATAACACAATTTAATTAATTATAATTTATTAATTAAATTATTTTAAAAATGAAATTTAAAAAAAAAATATTGAAAAAAAAAAATGAATATATATATATATATATATATTATATATATTATATAATATATATATATATATATATTACTTAAAAAAAGGGGGCACAAATATAACACTGGGTTCAAATAGAGTTACCAATGAAGTTAGCGAATTATACACCTGAGCTACCAAATTAAATGGCTTGAGATGACAAACACAAGATGAAGAATTTTAGCAATAATCTTTGAGGACAAAGCTTGAAGGAGGGGCTTTGTTATGAATTATTTCATAACAAGTAAATAAATAAAATAAATGTAATATTAAATAATCAAATTTTGATTTGTTAAATATTCTTAAGTTAAGTGAAAGCATGTCTAAAAGACTGGCCTAGTCACGAAATGGCACCCTGCTTAGATATAATATTATTGTGGGTCCTCATTGTCACATTCATCACTTGTAAAATTTTATATATAATAAATTATTATTACAAAATACCTATTGTGTATTTTACATTTAAGTCAACAAGCATCATATTCATAATTCATTACCAACGAGTTATAATTGCCAACTTCAAACTTCAAACTTAAATTGTCATATATTGTTTACAAAAAACATCATAATAAATATGAAAGAGTCAACAATTATAAATATTAAAAACTACTAGAAACTAGAAAAGACAAGTAAATATATTATCTATTGCTTCCTCTTGCCAAGAGAAATTTCTAATTTCTTTTCTCGTGGTCTATTGGGAGTCTCCTCCCACATAGTCGAATGACCATGTCCAAAACCAGAACCAAAAGGCACATGACCTCCACGTGAGGATGTCGATGGAGGTGGTGGCAGAAAAGCTTGTGGAACTCGTGCACTGCTGGTGGATGAGGGGAGTGTCATGGTTGTTGTTGTTGCTTCATCATCATCTTTCAAAAGTTATGTTTTCAATTCTTCTAGATGTATAGCTCCATCCTCCAAATTATCTTCCTCTGGGTTGTTGTGTCAAGTCATATATGATGTATCAGCACGAGTCCGCTCACAATAATGCATCAACAATCTCAAGTTGTAGCGCAGAGAAACCAAACTTTTTGCCTGGTTTTCATTGAGGCAGTTTCTTTTCACATTATGGATGAAGCTATAGTTGCTCCAACACTTCTCTGCAGAAGAAGTATTTACAACCTGCAAAAGCATTTTTTTACCAATTTTGCAAAAATTCCATCACTGCCATACATGTCCCACCACGTGACAACATGCAATCTGTCCCTATCTTCGATTGCATGCAAAGAACCAAACACTCCAGTGCTAGTGAACTATTTGCCTAATTATCAACGCAATCTAGCACACTCCTCCATGTCAGGGACTAGCTTGTTTAGTGTTGTCATATACCCATTTTGTACCTCTGGATCTGTATGGGGTTTTCTCCTAACCACACCCCCAAGTGCAGGTTTGCCCAACCAAGATGGGGAGTAGTATTTTGGCATAAGGATATATCCCAAGGCATGTAGTGGAACATTAATTTTATCCCACCATGCACACACAAAATTGTAAATATGATCATACAAGTTGGGATCTTTTACCTGAACAATATCTTTTATTTACTCCAACATGTTATCCATCTGCTCATACACCTTCCCAATCACTGGTGCATCTGTATCTGCAAAACGAATCCTGTTATAAATGAGCTTGGTGTATTGCAAAACATACCTCACACGTGCCCAAAACAGATCATCAGGAGCGGTCTCCTCCACCTCTTCAAAACCTTCCCTGTGAAGTGTGATTGGAGCCCTATCCTTTAATACCTGCCAATGTTGACTTGATACCATGCTAGCCAATGACTCTCTTACCTTCAAAAGGCACATGAAGGTAAAGTAATATGTAGCAAATCTAGTCTTCTCAAGCTTCAATAGGTCCAACCTTGAGTCACTGTGGAAACATGGGTATTGCTATGATTAGTAATAAATTTTATCATTCTCTTGCCTCTTGTACGAATCACCAATCCACCTGTATTGAGGTTCCTTGATCCTAATAATATCATGCATCATGTAATATTCATAATGGAAATTTACAATGATAAACAAAGCAAACTTAGCAAAAACACATACAAAAATTTACAGCACATTAAACAACCAGAAATATCCATAAACTGCGCTGAGTGGAGCCATTTTACTGATATAATTGTTGGGTACAAAAGTAAAATCAGAAAGCATGCACCTGGGCTTGCCCAAAGCAAGTTAATAATATTCAGATGATGAAATCAGTTGCTCTAACATGCAATGTGGCTATCCCCAACCATCTCTGCGTTGTCTCAATGATAATTGCATTGTTGGCTGCAAATAATAGCTGTTAGGGCCTCTTGCGGTGTTGAGAAATTTTCGGGAAATTAACCCTTGGCTCTCCACCAATAACCCACAAAAAGCCATGAAGGAATTGGCCAAATGTTGACATCAAAATTTCGGCCCAAATTCCCCTAGCTCCTCTAGCTACAAGCTGAGTTGGGACCCCTGTTCGACCCCTCAAATCTGCCCAGAAAATTCCACCAAATTATTCTTGGCCTTTCTTCAATAAACCCAGAAAACCCAAAAAGGGTTTTGCCTAGTCTTGACGCTCCAAAATTGACCCCAAGTGCTTGGCCCTCCTCCAAAAGCAGAAGATGTAACTTGTAGCAGATGTTGTGTTTGCTACTCCACCAAAATGCTGGAAAATCCCCCACAATCTCTTCCAATCCAACTCCAAATAGCCAAGCTCCTCAATCTATCTCTCAAGCCTTCCCCACAATTGGCCCTCCACAAATGACTGCGCAGTCTTAGACAAGATGATGCAGGCTCAATCCCCAGAAATTCGCACTACTGAATGTGGATCTCTCTCCTCCTGCAATTTGGACAATGAAAGCTCGGCAATGGATGTGGCCCCAACTCCCGACTCCCACTCTCTAAAGGAACTACGTACTCCCTAGTTCGCCTCCCAACTGATCAAGGAAATTTGTGGAGTTGCGTGGTATCCTCCCACTACCAAAGAAGAGTAGAATTTCCCTCCCTAGGGTGGCACTCGTGGTCCACCAAAGAAGAGGGTGAAATTTCCCCTTGGAAACCTTTGGTGCTAAATAGCAACTATGACTCCGCTGAACAGCTTGAGCAACAATGTGTAAAATGTCAAATGATCAAAAGGTGCTAAATGATGTTGCCTTCCTCTTATTTATAGTTGTCGCTCTCTTCCTTCATGTGGGCCTCTTCACCAAGCAATTCGAGCCCCCTCCTTAGCCATTCAAATTTCTCCATCAAGGAGTGTGTATTTCATCATAGGGTGGCCCCCACATCCCACTATGTGATTAATCTTCCCTTCATCTAATGTTTGGGGCCTCCACCACCACACAACATTAATTTATTTAATGTCCACCCGCTTTTCCTAAGTTTGTATCCAAATTTTACCGCATCCATAATTTACAAAAATTGAGAAAGGCACTTAGCAGATTTTTATGGGAAGGAATATCACAAATCAGAAGGTCCATTGTGTGAACCAAACACCTAGACCAAAATATGTTCGGATATTTATCCTCAATGATTGTTCCCACTGCCTTACAATTAGACGCATTATCAGAGATGACTTGGATGACATTTTATGGCCCAATACTTTCAATTATTTGAAGTAATGGTTATGCAATGTTGATGGCGGTCTTGAACTTTTCTGAGTAATCATGTGTTGAAAGGATCATTGCGCCAGTAGCAAACACACCAAGAACACTTATCAATGGCTTGCCTTTTACATTTGTCCAGCCATCAGATACAATGGATACCCCATAGTCATTTCAAGAATTTGTCAATTTACCCAAAGCATGTGTTATTTTGGATTTTTCATGATCAAGTCCCATGGTTCTAGCTTTGTCATACCCAAGGCTCTTGTATCCTTAAGGGGCATCATTGATGGTGCTAACCATTTCATGCCAATAAAGTGAGCGAAGAACATTGAATGGTATCCCACATGAATAAAGAAACCGGAAAAATTTTGCATTTGCATCATCCCTACACCCTTGATCAAGGAAATCTGATATGGTTCTATGCCTTAAAGGGATGTTTGTGTCTGTGCCTCCATATCCACTACCATGGGTGGATGCTAATGGAATTCTTAGTTTATGTAATTGTGGGCTAGTGGTGTCATGTTCAAAGTCACCCTTTGATCTTTTAGATTTGTATTGGGTTTCCTCTTCTTCCCTTTTGTATTTGGCTCTTTGCATTGTTGACACACTTCCACAAGTTTTGATTTCTATTTGCTTATTTCCATCCCATGCCATTTTCTCACAGAGATGTTTTCTGGCACAAGAGTATGAACTTGTAAAAGTAATTTTGCAATGGGGGCATGTAAATTTAATGGTCCACTCCCTTTCCCTCCTTAAAGCCTAGTAACATATTTTCACAAGGGGGTTTGGTCTACTTTGGATTTTTTGCCCTCACCATCTCCACTCTCATTATCCTCCTCCACTTCCTCTTGGTATTCCTCCTCTCCAGGGTTTCCAAATCAACCACTACCCACTTCTTCATCCTCTTCATCGCTCCTACTCCCCAACACGATCATAACAAAAAAAGGAACCAACATCAAGATAATGCCAAGCCATATACCCATGATGTTTGGTGGAGTTATAGTTTTTTGCCTGCAATAAAATGGAGGAGGAATGTGAATGGGAAAGAGAGAAGAGAACATCATTCATTAAATAATGAACATATAAAAAACACAAATGTGACATGGAAAAATAAAAAGAATGGAATTAGAACCTACCTCTTTGGCTCTCCAATGGTGCTTTCAATCCCACGCTCCAATCTCCCTTGCAAGCTCCTCAAGCTCCTTAAGCAACCCTCTCAATCTTCCCCTCACTCACCTCCTCAACTCAAGCTCCAAAAGCCCTCTCTTACTCTCTCAATCATGCAAATGATGCATTGTGAGAGGGGAGGAGGCCTTTTATTTCTTTTGGCCCCTTCCCTCCCTCCCAAAAAAATTTGCGTGAGTTTCTCTTTTGTGGTCGGAGCGCTTTTTTTGGCGCGGGAGCGATTGCTCCCGTTTCACTCCCCATCTTTAAAAATCGCTCCTAGAGTGATGCAAGAGCAATCACTCCCTCCATTGCTCTCATTAGACGAAGGAGCGCAAATTTTTTAGGGAGCACACTCCCGGGGTTGCTCCTGATGTGCTCCCCAACAAAGCGTGCATCAAAAGCAGATTCAAGGGGGGCTCTCCCCCGCAGCCCTGCCCAAGACAAAAACAACTGATTTACATTCTGAAAAATATTAATGCTAACACAATTAAGTCTTATGATGATAATTTATCTTAGGTATTGAGCAAGTTCAAGGTTCCACAAAACATCAAAATGGGATGGCTAGATCATTTTTCAATACGACAATTTTGCTCAGCAATCGGAGGTTCATATCGTCTTGTATCATCGAAGATGACAGGTTCCAAGAATTGGGAAAGATGTGAAGACATTAAGAGACAGAAAAAGATGTCAAGTCTTTTCATGAATATGCTTTGAGAACAAAGCATTTCTAAAGGGGAAGGCAATGTTATGAACATAAATGTCAAATAATAATAATAATTAATAAAGAACAACTAATAATTATGAAAGGACATGTCTATTAATTGAGACACGACTATTCATGAAAGGAAATCCCACCTAGTATTTATAAGGGGCCCTCATTTGTAGCCAACCATATCATTCATTCATCTATTTATTCAATATATATTTATTTATCCTAAATGAATACTTTTATATTCCAAGTCTTCTGGATTATTTAACTTGTGAGCCAAGTTTGGCTATCACAGAGATTAGGATTGTTGATTTAGTCATAACTCAAACTTATAAAAAGAAGGCTAGGCTAACAGAGAAGACACATTACTGAGCAGAAGACACAGTGAAAGAATAAGGATCTCAGTGATTGGGTGGATGATATTCACTCGTATGCAGCAGTTAGAGGAAGAAAACAAGGAGCAGCAAGAGAGAGAAATACTCAACAAGTGATTTTGCAACAAAGAGGGCACACGTGTGAGTAGTAGATCGAACCCAAGAGGCCAAACAGCACAGGCAAGGACAAGAAACAGTTAAGACAGGTATCTAGTAGTAGGAAAGGCAGGAGGATGTACGAGCTCATACAGGGTCATATGTGCGCAGGCAGGCTCAAAAATCTACCCGGATTTCCTCACACATGCACAGGCAGGTTGTAACAGCATGCAGGTAGGCAGAAAGGAGGCTCGCGCATGTAATGTTCCCAAGCTAATTGTGAAAATTTTCTTCAAAATTTTAAAGTTTTCTTTGTCAAATTTTCACAAACAGTTGTTATGCAAACTTTTGTCAAACACTTAGAGAAGCACCTTCAGCAAACACTTCAGAAAACAGAGAATTTTTGTCAAACATTTCATAAGCAAACAAGAGAATGAACATCCGAGGCAAAAATGAACTTTTATTGTTACTGACATCCAAGAGATAACAAGCATATCTTTTACATGGAAACTAGAACTCATTCTATTTGCAGAGAGGTCAATTTTAACTTGCTGATATTACAGTGCTTGGAACCCTTGCTTTAGTCCTTTGCTCAAACAACTCGTTCTTATGACCAATAGAAAATTTCCCAAATGGAATTTGCCCGAGAATAGACAACTTCGACCCCTGCTGAGTCTGCTCCAGAAACCTGAAGAATTTGGCCTACTAACAGTGATTGATATGCAGAAGAAATGATGTCAATTCGCAGCCCAATGTGAGAGATTGAGCATTCAGAAATTCAGTCTGCTAATAAGTTTGAATTTGGCCCTCTGGTAGAGATGTTTTTGTCCCACAAGAACAAACTTGGCTGTGTTTGAAAGCAGAGAACCCGGCCTATGAAATTAACAGGTGCCAACCCCTGGAAAATACCAAACTTTCTCCCTAGAATAATATAACTTCAGATTTATGTGGTGGATGTAAATGCTGGAGAATACACAAGAATATAAAGAATTCGACCCATTGTATGGATAACTAGAAAGCTTCAGAACTCGGGCCTCTTCATAGATCCGTGACTTAGCTTCAAAGACCATGAGCTCTTTAGGAAATCGGCCTCTTCTTCCTGTACAAGGGAACTGAAATTACTTTGACTATTGGCTGAGCGAATGGCACAGGAAAGACTAACTTGGCCTCTGCAATCTTATTTATTTCTCCTGGCACAATTAGTTTCCTTAGTACTGTGTTATGTTAAAAATTAGTTAGTATTTAATTTTAGGTTAATTAGACGAAAAGGCATGATCATAAGATCATGCCCTTTCCCCAAAGGGTGCCCATGGCGGTATATAAGCCAGGAACCCCAATGTAAACAATCATCTTCGGTCAATTAATCATTATAAATAAATAAATATATATATATAATATATATATATATATTTCTCTCGTATCTAGAAGTTTTTCACTTCATCTGGTACCAGAGCAGTTTTTGTTCTTAGGCTGTCCTCCTTGCTAACTCCGCTGTCTGTCAGTCCAGCTGCATTCGCTGTGCACAACTGTATTGCGGGAATAGACAGCTTTCCCCCGCGCAGTGGAAAAAAAACACACCCACACCCATATTATATATATATATATATAATATTTATATATTATATAGATATAGATATATATTGCCAAAGTCAGATTCGTAGCAGTCTTCATACAATTTTCTGGACGTAGGCAACCTATGCATGGGGCAGCGAGCCACCAAGGAAGGCCGCTGTGAGCGTGGCTCAATTCGGGCATAGCCGGCCCAAGATTGTTGGCAGGTTCTATCTGCGTGGATACGTTTTATCTGCGTAGGTGTAAGCCAACGTCTGCATGGGTGTGGGTAATCAGCAAACAGAACAGCCGCACCGCAAGTAATAGCCGCCACCTTGCAAACGCTCGTTTTGTTAATTGGCGGCTTGCTGTTGTTAAATTCGCTAGTATAATCCGCCCGTGACCCTGGTATTTCTGTGCAAAGATACGGGTCACGCTAGGATCAACGGACGTGACCGGGACCGAAGGGTGACGTCTACTCATTTTTTTTAATATTTTTTTTCTTCGATCGTATGTCATTTGAAACATTATAAAGGAACAACAAGATATAAAGAAGAACAAAAAATAAATTAAAAAATAAATAAATAAATAAAATTACGCTGGCAGATAAATATACGCCCCCACAAACTCGCTCAATGTCGACAATGACGATCGCTGATTTCCAAAAAAGATTGGTTGACGCGGAGCATAAGATAAATAACAACAACGATGAGGTCAATAAAAGATTAGATGATTTCCAGATCAAGCTTAAGGGGCAGGTTGACAATATCAAAAGTCTTCAGGATAAAACAAATTCAATAGAAACAAAGATGGAAAATCACCATGTCCAATCAGAGGTGGATCACGAAGAGACCTTAACATTGCTGAAACTTCTGTGTAAAAAGATGAATTATACACCCGCACAACTACTACAAGAAGATGAAGAAAATAAGAGCACAACTCATCAGATTCAACGAAATCAACAGACTCTCATGAAAAAGCTGAATCCCCAAAAAAATCAGCGACACCCCACCAAGAAATGAGTAACGCGACTCTTACAAACAAGCAACTCTGGGATACCTTTACCAATCAACACCCCTTTTTCGCTCAACCATTAGCGACATACCAGTGAAGGGCAAAAGTCGAGATGCCTAAATTCAATGGAAACGAAAAAAACAATGTTGCATGATAAATAAAGCAAAAGAATACTTTGAGATATATGACATCAATGATGATGACGAAAAGCTCAGGCACGCATCCATGAAAATGGAAGGGGAAGCATATAATTGGTATATGTGGTGGAGAAAGACAACACATGTCATTAGTTGGAGAAAATTTAAGGATGTATTCTTTAAAAGATTCCAAGGTGTAAAGGAAGAAGAGTTCTTTTCAAAACTCATCAAATTACAACAAAAAGGAAGTGTGGACGAATACACTCAAGAATGGGAGACCTTAGTAACACGAGTACCTGGGTCATCAGAATCTCGTCTAATTCAATCATACGTCTCGGGACTCAAAACCCATTTACAAGTAGAACTTGAGATGCATGACATTACATCAATAGAGGTAGCAAGACGAAAAGCAAAAACAGCCGAAAAGAAATTCAAACAAATATTTTGGTCAAAATCGGAAAAAACATATTCAAGACGAAGAATACCCCAGTATGCAGACTCAAACAATACAAGATATGTTCCACCACATCGTCATGAAGATGAAAATCTAATGTGGAAACACAAAGGATAAAAGAGGGTAAATGCAAACGCTGTGGTGAGAAGTGGGACCCCAAACATAGATGTGCTAAAGGAAAAGAACCAAAGAACCTATATAATTGTGAAGCAACCAATGATTCAAACAGTGAAGACTCTGACATAGAAGAAACAGAAGATGCCCCAGAATTCTCACAAAAATTAGATGACGGAAGTATTCTGCAAATGTCATTATCAGCGATGACAGGTATATCACAACCTCAGACCTTAAAGTTAAAAGGACACATAAAGAAGAACAATGTAGTGGTTCTCAACGACTCTGGTAGCACACACAATTTTTTAGATGCAAGCGTGGCAAAGAGACTCAATATTTTTCCATTTCCCTTACCAAACATGAAAGTGATGGTTGCTAATGGTAAGAAGATTGAAAAGGTGGGGAAATGCCATAAGGTCAAATTGTAGATTCAAGACTTTAATTTAGAGTCTCCGCTCTTCACAGTACCGTTAGGAGGAGTAGATGTAGTCTTAGGTATCCAATGGCTACAAACTTTATGTACTTATGCCGCCAACTATCAAATACAATTTATAAAATTCAAATGGGGAGGTCAGAAGTACAAATTACACGGATTCCAAGCACCAGAGAATCAAGTTGTATCATCATCTTAGATGATGAAGATGAGTCGAAAAGGAGCACCCGCTTATGTAGTCCAATGTCACCAAATAGAAATGTTATCTGCAAATATGACCAGTGAAGAGTCACCAGAGATACAAGATCTAATTCAGAAGCATGAAAAAGTATTTCAAAACCGACCTATGAAAATGCCACCTAATAGGGAAATTGAGCATACAATAGAAGTCAAGGCAGGGTCAGACCCCGTCAACATCAAGCCATACCGATATCCACATCACCAAAAAACGTAAATTGAGAGATTAATCCAAGACCTTTTAAAGTGTGGGACCTTGATCATCTTGGAATATTTGATCAAGTGGAAGGACTTACCTGAAGAAGACGCTTCCTGGGAGAATGAAGCATTTTGTCAACAACATCCATCGTTACGTATGCTTTGAGGACAAAGCATTATTTTGAGAGGAGGGCAATGTTGTGTAAAAAATTAGTTAGTATTTAATTTTAGGTTAATTAGACAAAAGGGCACGATGATAAGATCATGCCCTTTCCCCAAAGGGTGCCCATGGCGGTATATAAGCCAAGAACCCCAATGTAAACATTCATCTTCAGTTAATTAATCATTAATAAATATTTATTTATATATATTTCTCTGCATATCTAGAAGTTTTCACTTCATACTGGCCAAATTCGGCCTTGATAAATAGACAATCTTAGCTCAGAAATTTGGCTACTTGTGGAGTATATTCAGCCTCTTCGAGAAAACTGAATCGGCCCTCTTCAAGAATTGCTTAACCTAAAATAACTTGGCCTCTATGCGAAAATATGCATTACATCTTCCAACCAATAACAATTATGCTGAAGTTTTCCGGAAAATAAACTCAGTTAGATCTTCAATATAACCTCTGGAAAAAATCCAACTAGGGTGGCAAGATTGTCCACCGAAATTGGAGAAATACTAGCGAGGCTGGCAATGAGGTCCACTGAAACTAGTGTGAGGATCTTTTTGAAACCCTCGGTCTGACACTCGCTTGAGCTTCTCTTCAATGGCAATGAGAAATCATGAGATAGAATGAATGAGGAATGACCACTGATCTCCTTTTATAAGTTTTTCCCGAGTCTTCTCCAGGCTTCTAGAACTCACTTTATTATTGTTTTATTGATGAATCCATTTCTCCTTGACTTTTTGCCTCCTTATAATAATAATAATAATAATAATTTGCCCCTTATTAATAATAATAATAATAATATCTAAGATAATTGAGCAAAACTCCTTAGCAATTTCTCCTCATGCTAGCCTAAGGAAGATAGTTAGGCAAGAAAGAAGGATATTTCCACACTCATAAAATCGGGGACAGTACAGCACAGTAGGCTGTACAGCTGCAGAATTGAGGGCTGAAGAGAAATTTCTCAGCTGGAGGTTTTCAAGTTTTGGTATGTCTGACTTTTTCCTCAGTGGCCAATTATTTTCCTTGTTGGGAAGGCCCTTGTAAGCATGGAAGAAATTTGAACGAAATGCTGAATTTTGAAGGGCAAATATCTCTATGTATTTTCTGTGAAAATTGGCTGTCTTTGCTTCCGTTGTTTTAATTATTTACCAATTAAAAATCCCAGTGGTACTTTTTATTCAGTAAAGGTGAAAATTTAAAGTAAGATCAGCAAGGAAATTTATGAGGAAATAATTAGTCATTTACTGGGGTTAGAAAATATAATAACAGGAATCATGTTGCATGTATGAAAATCAGGTTTCTGAAAACATTATCAGAGCTTATGTGTGAACTTTGAAGCTTGTAACTTGTTATCAAATCGTCAAGGCCGTATGATGAGATGCATATGAGAATTGGATGGTTAAAGATGGCATCAGAGTTGTGTGTGACAGTCAAGTTATTACAAGTGTTAAAATTGGCAACTAGGGCCAAACTCCATGTGGGTCATCTTATTAATGGCAGCTGATATTTTTCTTGGATCCCTCTCACCGAGAGGTGTAAGATTGATCTAAAGATCATCCGATTCCAATAAGTATTCATGGAGATATGAATTTATTTGTGTTCTGGGACAATTCGTCAAGGTCGGCCAGCAACCAAATAAACCCCTCATGTGCTCCACGTTTTTGTATAAATAAAGGTGCCTTGAATCATTTGACAACACAACTCTGATGATCTCCCTCTCTCCACTTGTTTTGCGTTTGTCTTCTCTCAAGGAAGACGCAGTGGAGAGGGTCATCTAAAAGAGCCCTAGACGCAGTCATCTAGGAGAGCCCTAGCCGCAGTCTTGGAGGAGATCTGGCCGCAGATCTAAGAAGCCCTAGCTGCAATCAATAGGAGTTCTAATGCACAGTAAGGGAGCCCTAATCCGCAGCAAAGGGAAGGCTCTAATCCACAGCAAAGGGAGCCCTAATCTGCAGCAAAGGGAAGGCCCTAATCCGACAGCAAAGGGAGCTCTAACCGCAGCAAAGGGAAGGCCCTTATCCATAGCTAATGAGAGCCCTAAACCACTGTCAAGAGGAAGCCCTAAACTGCTGTCAAGAGGAGCCCTGAGTCAAGGCCTTAGCCGCAGCAAAAGGACTTCATCCGCAGCAGAAGGGACCTTATCATAACATGAAGCAATGTGGGCATGGACAGCTGCAAGACAGGGAAGCCAGAGTCACAAGGAGGAGAGATTCAGGGCTGTATATGTATGTGTTTGAGTGCAAGTAAGTGTTGTCAGCTTGCCCAAGTTCATGAGGAAAGAAACGCTGCTGTTTGGGTATCATTTGGGAAGGCGGAGTGCTACAGCTAGCTGTTGTGCTAGGCGGCAAGCCAGAGCACACAGCTGAGGTTGTGTCAAGGACTGTCAAGGGTGGAGAGCACCTTCAAAGGGCAGTGCGGCATGAGGGAAAGCTCTTCAAGATAAACTGCAGTCCTAAAAGGACTTATCTCCTGACTGTGTGGTAGCCCTAACCTGAACACAGTCATAACAGCAATGGGCAGCACTACTTATGAGTAGTATTGCTAGACATAGGTGCTGCAATGGGACAGCATGGCAATGATGAGGTATTATAGCATGCATGGTAAAACATGATGCAACATGGGACAGCTGCAAGCATGAAGAATCATGCACAGCAGCAGCATGGTAAAGCATGGACAGCTGCAAGTAGAGTGCTGTATGGGACAGCAGTATAGTACTTGATGCACCTAGGACACAAAGCATCAGTGGTGCAGCAAGCACATGGGCATAGCATGGTGCAGTCGTGGCACTAGGTAAACACTGGGACAGCAGCAGCATGAGGTCCAGTATTGTGATGATGGGTGCAGCGTTGTGCAGGACGGTGAGGTGCATCATATGGATGAGATGCAGCACATGATAGGTGAATGAGTCACCTTGGAGAATCAGTTGAAGCAGCATGTCTTCAACTAATCTCATGTAGAGATAATATATTAGTCAAAGTATTGACTTCTGTTGTAAATGTACTATCTCTTTCTCTCTCTCTGCTAAAATATTGAAGAACATATAAGAAGAATTGATCAAGGGTTTTCCCACATTGAGGTTTGTCCCTGCCTAGCGCCACATCTTGTGTCCTCTTGTCTTGGCTTGTTTTATGCGATTTATGTTTATGTTCTATCTGCAGTTTACTTTAATGCTGATGTGATTGCGAAAGATATTGAGCTAACTGTGCAAATTGAAATAAATTGCTCTAAGCATAGAACATACCTAAACTTAACATGGTATCAGAGTTGAGGTGAAGACAATGCCCAAGCATGAGTGAAAGAGCAATCACCGAAGACAGTTAGGAAAGGACAAAATGATCAATGGGTTCCTCATCCCTCTTCAAATTCATCAAGGGTGAAATCGAAGTAGAGAATATTATCAGAATGGCGCAGTGGAATATGGCCTACCAAAAGATCACTTCATTGGGAAGACCGAATCTCAAGGTGGAAGGAAAAGCAGATAACTAGTTCGGCCATTATGCGAAGGAGTGTCTGAATGGAAGGGACACATCACTTGATGATGATAACAATCATTCCAGGGACATCTTCAATGATCAGAGGAATGACAGTGCAGGTCATCAAGGTAACGACTGACTCTTCAAGAAAGCAAGGAACCCCAGGGATGAAGAATCAAATGTTGTTTCTAATAAGATAAAGAAATGTTATCTTGTATTGGCCCTCTCCTTCAGATTCTTTGGGAATCTGGCTTATTGATTGTAGTGCTTCAAGGCACTCCATCGCATAGAAGGGTGCTCTCTCTAATTTGGTAGAGATGGAAACAATCCTGGGATTATACTTGGAGCCAATGCCACCTATCCCGGAAAGAGTGTAGGGAATGTTACCTCTCAATTGAATGAGGGTAACTCGATTCACTTACAGAATCTCTTTTATGTACTTGATCGCAAGAAGAACCTGGTGTCCATTTCAGCAATGGAAGTCAAAAGTTTTAGGGTGGCATTCATCGATGGAAAGCTACGTGTTTAAAAAATAAAACTTTCTAGGATGATTTTGAGTTCAGGGTTGCCAATTTGTATCAAGTTGCAAGATGGTCCATTGGGGACCATATCAGTTGACACATCTGATCTATAGCACTGGAGGTCTACTTATGGGGCCCTACCCGATATGAGTCAGATGGTGACTCAGATGCCTAAATTCAAGAAGAGCGTGAAGGTACATGTCTGAGATGTACCAAAGGAAAATCTTACAAGGGGACCATTCCCCTCATGTAGCAGGTCCACAGGTTTGGAACAACCCAACGAGTTTGAGATTCATGATCAGGAATCTCATGTATACAGGTGGAAGAAAGCCCTCTATGGCTTGAAGTATAACACCCCGCGCATAGTATGAGAGGATTGAGAGATGTTTGATGAAGTTGAGATTCACTAGGAGTGAAACCAATCCAAACCATTGCTCGAAGGTTGTGATAGACCTCTCATACCGACACCTTCTGAGGACGACCTATTTCTGACAGGTGCAAACCCTCTCACTTGCAAAAGTAAGAGGGAGTTGGATTCCAAATATGGAATGGTAAACTGCAAGCCCGTGACTACCTCAAGGATCTTTACTTTCAGAAGTTATATGGTGGTGATACCGAACCAGAATTGGGAAATGCCTCTGAGTTTCATAAACTCATCTACATTGATGTTCTTGGTGAACTTCCGTCCGTATATATGCTTTGCAGTTAGCATGATGAGCTCATATTTGGTTGAGCCTCACTAGATTGGTGCCAAGAATCTTCTAAGATATCTTCAGGGCACAATCTCTCATGGATTGAGATACACTACCGAAAATATGAAGCTGCATGATTATTCGAATGCTGACTGAGCAGGCAGTGTGGAGGATCGCTAGAGCACTTCTCAGTGCTGGTTCTTTGTGGATTCTGCTTTGATATCATGGATGAGTAGGAAGCAGAAGTCGATTGCTATAAGCACTGTCGAGACCGAATACATAGCTACGAGTATGATCTCGTGTGAAGCTGCCTAGTTGTGGAAGCTCATCAGTGAGTTGTTTCATGATGAATACCACTATGATTCTTTGTGACAACCAGGGGGGGGATTCGATTATTGAGGAATCTCGTATTCGATGATTACTTGTTATGTAAAAAATTAGTTAGTTTTAGGTTTATTATTTAATTTTAGGTTAAATTAGACGAAAGGGCACAATCATAAGATCATGCCCTTTCCCCAAAGGGTGCCCATGGCGATATATAAGCCAGGAACCCCAATGTAAACAATCATCGACTCTGGTAGCACACACAATTTTTTAGATGCAACCATGGCAAAGAGACTCAATATTTTTTCATTCCCCTTACCAAACATGAAAGTGATGGCAGCTAACGGTAAGAAGATTGAAAAGGTGGGGAAATGCCATAAGGTCAAATTGAAGATTCAAGACTTTAATTTAGAGTCTCCGTTCTTCACGGTACCGTTAGGAGGAGTACATGCAGTCTTAGGTATCCAATGGCTACGAACTTTAGGTACTTATACCGCCAACCATCAAGTACAATTTATAAAATTCAAATGGGGAGGTCAGAAGTACAAATGACACGGATTCCAAGCACCAGAGAATCAAATTGTATCATCATCTCAAATGATGAAGATGAGTCAAAAAGGAGCACCCGCTTATGTAATACAATGTCACCAATTAGAAATGTTATCTGCAAATATGACCAGTGAAGAGTCACCAGAGATACGAGATCTAATTCGAAAGCATGAAAAAGTATTTCAAGACCTACCTGTGAAGATGCCGCCTAATAGGGAAATTGGGCATACAATAGAAGTCAAGGCAAGATCAGACCCCGTCAACATCAAGCCATACCGATATCCACATCACCAAAAAACAGAAATTGCGAGATTAATCCAAGACCTTTTAAAGTGTGGGACCTTGATCATCTTGGAATATCTGATCAAGTGGAAGGACTTACCCAAAGAAGATGCTTCTTGGGAGAATGAAGCATTTTGTCAACAACATTCGTCGTTACGTATGCTTTGAGGACAAAGCATTCTTTCGAGAGGAAGGCAATGTTATGTAAAAAATTAGTTAGTTTTAGGTTTATTATTTAATTTTAGGTTAAATTAGACGAAAGGGCACGATCATAAGATCATTCCCTTTCCCCAAAGGGTGCCCATGGCAATATATAAGCCAAGAACCTCAATGTAAACAATCATCAACTGTCAATTAATTATTAATTAACATTTATATATATATATTTTTCTATGTATTAGAAGTTTTTCACATCATTACTCTAGCAGATAGACATCAGATACTACCTTATCTAGGATATGGTAAGTTGATGAGCGAGGAGGCTCCATCGCATTAAGACTGATGTACAGGTCACAGACACTTTGTCAAAGCCCCGGGGAAAGGGCAAATCTGTGATTTTCCCAAACGACTTGGAGTCGTTGAGAGACCTTTGTATAAGGGTCCTACATGTTGCATGCACTGAGCTCTGGGAGCTCTGGGGGGCTTGGGGTACTTACTGGAGCGACATACAACCACAAGGGCGACTCACCCTCCCTTGGTGGTGCGCTTTGTACAGGGTGACAAGTTCAACCTTTCCCTGTGATACCTCGTGGCGACTATGGAACAGGATGATTAGTTCTCCTGTGGGCCGGGATGATTAGTTCTTTCGTGGCAACTATGGAACAGGATGATTAGTTCTCCTGCGGGTCGGGATCAATGTTTTAAAATTCGACCGATTCGAAACGGAAACGGCCGAGTTGATCCGTTTCAATGCCCAGAATAGTGACTCGATGGAGGAAACAGTTCGAGAGGCCGAGTCAGCCATGACTCGGCCAACTCGGCCGTTTCCGTATTGACTCAGCTGAGTCATAACCTGCGGCCAGTAACCCCATCAAAACAGTGTTTTGTCATTTTTAAATGGAAATTTGAAGTGTTTGCTGATTGGTTTGGACTCCAATGTGTTTTATGAATTAGCTAAATGTTATTTGGGGTCCATTCCCCCCTCCCAAACCCTATTTAACATACTCAAATGCTCTCATTCTTTCACAGCTATCTCATGCATTTGAGTGAAAACTTCTTTGAGAGTTAGTGAGCAGTTCTTGAGCTTGTTTTTGGAGCAGCAGTGAGGAGTCTTGGGCAAGCATTGTAGCTAGAGTGAGGAGCTTCTTGGGCAACCATTTGGAACAGCATTGAGGAGCTGATTCTTGGAGCAAGCTTGAGGAGGCAGTTTGTGCCTGGAGGTATTTTTTTTCACCTCTACAAATTTGTTTTTGCTTATTAAATTTTAGGTGCATATCTAGAAAGCCTAGAGAGTGTCTTTTGTCAAAGAAATGAACATTGAATCAATGGTTTTTTTTTCATTTTCAGATTGTTTGCTTTCATTTCCTAGTCAAAAAATGGCACCTAGAGCGAGAGATCCTGCTTGGGCATATGTTGAAATGGTTGATAGTCAAATGCAATGCAAATTTTTCCATAGGAAAATTAAGGAAGGTCCTGGGGGCATATTAATAGGTTGAAACAACACTTGGCAGGGATTAGAGGCCAAATTACTCCATGTACCTCACCAGAAATTGGGGAGATTAGGAAGCAATTGTTGGCCAGCTTTGAGAAATTTAAAGAAAAGGTTAGGCAAAGAGAAATAGAGGCTGAAATTGGGAGGAAGAGGGAGATACAAAAAATGATGGCTACCAACCCCAATTATGATTTTGAGGGTTCTTCCTCTATCCCTCAAACTGATACATCCAACCCTTTCCGATATGTTCCTC
>APFE031537600.1:115034-174720 GCA_000404065.3 Pinus taeda | reverse complement strand
AAGAGAAATAGAGGTTGAAATTGGGAGGAAGAGGGAGATACAAAAAATGATGGCTACCAACCCCAATTATGATTTTGAGGGTTCTTCCTCTATCCCTCAAACTGATACATCCAACCCTTTCCAATATGTTCCTCTCTCTTTTGGTTATGTTCAAGATAAGGGAAATGGTAGAATGAAAAAGGGTGATGTGACTATCAAAAGTTATTTCACTCCCTCCTCTCCATCAGATGCACATGGTCCTCAAGTTAGTAAAATTCAAATGCAGCCCACTTTAGATGACCATTGGAAGAAAGAATTGAGGGAGACTACTTGTGAGTACATAGCTAGATGGTGGTATGATGCTCATATCCCCTTTAATGCTTCTCGTTCACCATATTATGAGCCTATGTTTGATGCCATACATGCTGCTGGAAAAGACTTCAAAGCCCGTGTTATCACCCCAAGAAACTCTCCTAGGTTGTATCTCGGAGATGCTCGGGAACATTACAAAACTCAACAAAATGTTAGAAATGGATGAATGGAAGGAATGATGCTTGTTCAAGCCAGATAACCACTTCTACTATGCTTAACTCCAAACATAGGTGAACACCCCCAGACTACAAGGCTTTAGACCACCAATCACTTACAGTTTGAGGATTAGATGAACATGGAGAATGCTGACTACACCTAACAAATGCACAGGACCCTGTGATGGCCGGCTGCAACCAGTAAAGAGGTCTGCAAATCTATTTCTTAATACACAGACAGGATGACAGCTCTCTAGCATTAAGATAACAGAAACTTGCATAACATATTCAATGATACATACTAGATTCCAACACAGAGGTGGGATGACAGCCCCTCTAATGCTAAATATCAAGAGCACATGAACAAATGCATAACAGGCACAGCCTAGAATGAAATAGAAGTGGAAAGTGAGCAATTAACAGCAAAAGAAGCTTGTATTAGCTGAAAATGAAGACCAGACACTGCAAGTATCATATAGTAGTTACAGTCTCCAGAAGTTGAACCTTACATCAAAACAACAACCATCAACCCTCATCCCATCTTTTTTCTGGGTATATATGGAGTTTCATTACAAAATGTTTTGTTATCCTATGCGTGGAGGGGTCATAATGGACCACCAACCACATTAACTCTCTGATATGGGTCTCTACTACATTATGCTTGCTTCAATGAGTAAAATTGATTTACTCAGATACTCTATTGTCCTTCTCGAGCATGTGGAGTGTGGTATGAATGGAACTCCATAACCATTGAATGCATTTACCTGCTCGGCTCTGTACCTTTTCCTTCTCGGCCATACTGTCTCTTGAATGAGGTAGTTGAAGATTTAATACAAACAGTACCGGGACTGGTTATGCTCGTCCTTCGGATACAAAGAGAAATTAAGGAGCTTGGACTTCTTGGCGTGCAGACAAATTGAATGGAGGAACGAGGCTAACCGTCAGATCTTGTAGGTGGACGGCGGAGATCGGTTTACAGGGGATGCCGGGAGATACGGGAGCAGGACAATCACAAGCCATTGGATCCCATATGATCAAATCCAATGGTGATCGGGGGCGGACGCTACACGGAGAGTTAATGCGCGGGTAGAGTAGGACGGGCGGTAAGCGGTATTCCCCGCACCACTTATCGGAGGAAGGCGGTAAACATACAAAGGTGCGCGATTCCACTTATCGCGCAACGCGTGGCGGATGGGACAGGGGGGAAACCGTTTTCCCCGCGGGTTAACGCGCGGTTATGTTTCGGCAGCGGGGGAGGCAGATGTCGTCCGATTGCGATGAGAATGATCAAACAATGGGGAAAAACTGGGCGAGTTATGTGCGGCATGGGACCGTCGGATCGGGGCACAGCAAATCGACAGTTGCAATGACGGGAGATGATGGGTTACGGAGGCGCGAGGGCACATGATCATGGTCTTATGGGTTTAGACTTTGCGCTCGGGAACTGAGGGAAAGCGGGTTTGAACGGAGAATGGAGAGGTTTTAAGAGGAAAAACAGAGATGGCGGGGCTATGGAGTATAAGGAAAATGAAGGAGAAGGGAGAAAAAGACTGTTGCGATCTGCCTTTCTGCATAAACACATGACCGAGCTGATATTTGGTCCTCCAAATGCTGAAGTATGTAGCAGAGCTAACACTGGCTCCTTCTGGGGATGAGATCCTCCCTGTGAGGTCTTAAGAACTGCAAACCAATGCCTTCATACAAAACAAGCATAAAAAACATTGCCTCGTATTCCATTGGGCATGGAGTCTAATTAAGTCTACGCTAAACCTGTAAAAGAACATGCTTACAATCATTAAGGCTCAAAACCTTAAACACCATAAATCTTCAAAAACTGGCCATCTACTGGGCCATCAAAACTGTTTCTCCCCCTCTCGGTCGGCCTATCAACCGGTTCATCAAAGAGCTGAAGAATTGGATTTATTTGATCGTCTACCTCAAAATGTTTAGGGCATTTGACCTTCATCCCCTCTCTGTATGCTCTCCTCCTTGGATGTTCTTCATGGGAGCTTTTGTACACCTATTGAATAACAATGATTGCTGTGTACTTGTCTGTGTCGTTTGTGGCCTGCACAATTAATATAAATGGTGAATCTATGTGTTCTTGTGTGGAGGACACAAAGACATCATCTGCTCCTGTGTCTTTCTCAGAACAATCCTCATCCAAGGAGGAATCGCAAAACAGTGCACCTTCTTCCTCTGTCATCTGACAAACTTCCCTTTCAAGCTATGTGGAGGCCACCTTGGCAGGCATCGGAACATCAAGACCGAGATTATCAATATCAACCTTGGGCATTGAATCATGGCCTGCTTTAGTGTCTAGAAGGCAACTATGAGGGATTGTCTCCTGAACGGACAGAGCAGCATAAGATGATGGGCAATTTACTTCACCCTTTTTGATCATTGGGCTGGGGATAACAGCAAGTTGGTGAATTTGCAGATCTGCATAGTCATGGGAAGATGGGCTGGCTTCAAGCTCAGGGTCTTCGAGGATAGTGGGACCTGCTACTGGTTGCTTTTGCTGATAGGCTTGTTGTTCTGCAGGTACAACAAACTCACGAGCAGTGCCTTTGGATAATGCTTCTTCATAGGCAGCGCTGGTTAAGAAAGGGGCACTGCCCTTATCTTCCGAACCATGGACCTCCTCCTCTTCTTCAGACTGCTCTTCCTCCATGACTATACTCTGAAAAGGGGTCTTCACCCTTTGATCTTCGTTTGTATCTTTGCTTTTCTACAAAACGTGTAGCTACTCCTTTGCTCCTCTGTATGGATTTGGATTTGGTGGAGCAAAGGTACTAGAAGCTCCTGCTTCCTTAGAATGCTGCTCAGCTTCTAATCTAGAAACTGCAGAGGCTAAAGACTTTGTCATCCTGGCCAATTTATCGATCTTAGGATCTGAGGATGATGAGGACTCACCCCCCCTTGTCTTCTCCTTTCAGCATTACCTTCGAGCCTCTCTGCAGCTATGATGTTTGATTCTACTTCAAAGGCTGCATCTTGCATATCAGCTAAAGATATGCACATCTTCTTTCTCTAATCAGCAAGCAGAACTAAGAATCGAAGGCATTGGCATAAGTGATCATGGCAGAAATAGGGGTGGGTTTCACTTCATATGGTATTCTGTTGTACAAATGATTGAATCTCTTGTTGAAATCAAACAACAGCTCACCATTCTCCCTCTGCAAGTTCCCAAACTCAGTATAATAAAAGAGCAGATCTTTATTATCCCCCCAATGCTTTAAAAACACATCATCTAAGGCCTCAATGTCTGCAATAGACCTAGGGGTAATTCTCTAAACCCTTTTCTAGCCTCCCCATCTAGGCTTTGGACAAAAACCCTCATCCACACATCCTCTTCATTGATATCCAGGTTATCAGCATAGTTATTAAAGGACTCTAGATGCTCTTCAGCTCTTACTCCTTCTGTACCAGTAAACTTAGGCATATATTCTTGATAATCTCCTACAGGCATGGCATTTAAAGGAACAGGCAAGACCAAGGGTTCGTACTTAGCAGCAACGATTCTTGCTATCTTCATAGGAGCTTGCTGGCCTGCCGTGACTGAGGTAGGTGAAAGGATACTGGTAGACTGAGTGGTATGAATCAATGAAAGGATGACAGAGACAAAGGAATATGATAGACAGCATGGGTGCTTTCTTTGGACTGAGATCCGAAAGGGAAATGAATGAATAAGGAGCTAAATGAATCTCTGAAGGTGATTTTTCACTAGTAGAGATACATAAGATTTCTAAGGCTTACCTGATCCTGATGCTCCTTTCTACGATGTTTTCTTCTGCTTAACAGTCTTCTCAGGGTCAGGCACTGGTCAACAGGTGATTTCTGAGGATTTCTTCGAGCGTGCCTTACAAACTGCGCCAGAACTGCAATGTGGAATCGCCAAAGGTTGGTCTTCCTCCAGTGGAGTTGCCAGATAGATGATTACAACCAGAAATGTGTCCAAACCTTGTCTATCATCTAAGCTTGGAACTGTGTCGTCTCCCAGGGAAGCTGAGCTTCAATCTCCTCTCCCCGACAATGGCGCCAATTAATGTTATCACCCCAAGAAAGTCTCCTAGGTTGTATCTCGAAGATGCTCGGGAACATTACAAAACTCAACAAAATGTTGGAAATGGATGAATGGAAGGAATGATGCTTGTTCAAGCCAGATAACCACTTCTACTATGCTTAACTCCAAACATGGGTGAACACCCCCAGACTACAAGGCTTTAGACCACCAATCACTTACAGTTTGAGGATTAGATGAACATGGAGAATACTGACTACACCAGCAGATGCACAGGACCCTGTGATGGCCGGTTGCAACCAGTAAAGAGGTTTGCAGATCTATTTCTTAATACACAGACAGGATGACAGCTCTCTAGCATTAAGATAACAAAAACCTGCATAACATATTCAATGATACATACTAGATTCCAACATAGAGGTGGCGTGACAGCCCCTCTAATGCTAAATATCAAGAGCACATGAACAAATGCATAACAGGCACATCCTAGAATGAAATAGAAGTGGAAAGTGAGCAATTAACAGCAAAAGAAGCTTGTATTAGCTGAAAATGAAGACCAGACGCTACAAATATCACAGTAGTTACAGTCTCCAGAAGTTGAACCTTACATCAAAACAACAACCATCAACCCTCATCCCATCTCTTTTCTGGGTATATATGGAGTTTCATTACAAAATGTTCTGCTATCCTATACGTAGAGGGGTCATAATGGACCACCAACCACATTAACTCTCTGATATGGGTCTCTGCTACATTCTGCTTGCTTCAATGAGCAAAATTGATTTACTCAGATACTCTATTGTCCTTCTTGAGCATGTGGAGTGTGGTATGAATGGAACTCCATAATCATTGAATGCATTTACCTGCTCGGCTCTGTACCTTTTCCTTCTCAGCCATACTGTCTCTTGAATGAGGTAGTTGAAGATTTAATACAAACAATACCAGGACTGGTTATGCTCGTCCTTCGGATGCACAGAGAAATTAAGGAGCCTGGACTTCTTGGCAAGTAGACGAATTGAATGGAGGAACGAGGCTGACCGTCGAATCTTGCAGGTGGATGGCGGAGATCGGTTTACAGGGGATGTCGGGAGATACGGGAGCAGGACGATCACAGGCCATTGGGTCCCATATGATCAGATCCAACAGTGATTGGGGACGGAAGCTGCACGGAGAGTTAACGCGCGGGTAGGGTAGGATGGGAGGTAAGCGGTATTCCCCGCACCACTTATCCGAAGAAGGCGGTAAACATACAGAGGTGCGCAATTCCACTTATCGCGCGACGTGTGGCGGATGGGACAGGGGGAAAATTGTTTTCCCCGCGGGTTAACGCACGGTTATGTTTCGGTAGCGAGGGAGGCAGATGCCGTTCGATCGCGGCGAGAATGATCGGACGACGGGGAACAACTAGGCGAGTTATGTGCAACGTGGGACCGTCAGATCGGGGCGCAGCAAATCGACGGTTGCGATGACGGGTGATGATGGGTTACGGAGGCGCAAGGGCACATGATCATGGTCTTATGGGTTTAGACTTTGCGCTCGAGGCCTAAGGGAAAGCGGGTTTAAATGGGGAATGTAGAGGTTTTAAGAGGAAAAACAGAGATGGCGGGGCTATGGAGTATAAGGAAAATGAAGGAGAAGGGAGGAAAAGACTGTTGCGATCTGCCTTTCTGCATTAACACATGACCGAGCTGATATTTGGTCCTCCAAATGCTGAAGTATGTAGCAGAGCTAACAAGCCCTAGTATGCATGAGCTAAGGGGGTATCGTTTGCAGAAAGAAATTCAATCCATTAATGAGTATTTGAAAGAGTTCAAGGACTCATGGGCAAGAACAGGATGTACCATCATGTCAAATGGATGGATTAATCAAAGAAACCGTACCATCATAAACTTTCTTGTCTTCTGCCCACGGGGAACCATGTTTTTAAAATCAATTGATGCATCTGATAATGTAAAAGATGGCCACTTGTTGTTTCAGCTATTGGATCAAGTTGTTGAGGAGGTGGGGGTGGCTAATGTTGTTCAAGTCATCACAAATAATGCCTCTAACTATGTTCTTGTTGGTAAACTGTTAGAGGAAAAACACAAGACCATCTTTTGGACCCCATGTGCTGCACATTGCATAGACCTCATGCTTGAGGATATTGGAAAATTAGATTGGGTCAAAAACACCATAGATCATGCCAAAAGCATAACAAAATTGATCTACAATCATACATTGATTTTGAGCCTCATGAGGAAACACACTGGGGGTAAGGATATTATTAGGCCTGCCATCACTAGATTTGCTACACATTTTTTGACATTGCAATCTATGCTTTCCCAACATAGAAACTTGCAAAAGATGTTTTCCAGTGATGAATGGAATCAAAGCAATTGGTCTAACAAACCGGAAGGCAAAGAATTGAAAAAGAAAGTCTATGAAGAAACTTTTTGGAGAAAGGCAGCAGAGATTGGGAAGCTTGCTAAGCCACTAGTTAAGGTGTTGTGGTTGGTGGATGGGGAAAGGTTGTCTATGGACTTCATTTATGAGGCTATGGATCAAGCAAAGGAGCAAATAAAGACGGTATACAAGGATAGAGTAGCAAAGTATGGGCCCATTCGAGCAATCATTGATGAAAGATGGCACAATCAACTCCATCGCCCTATACATGCAGCTGGGTATTTTTTGAACCCACGGTATCATTATAAAGCTAAGGAGTCAGGAGCTTTGAGGGGGGAGGTCAGAGATGGACTGATTGATTGCATTGATCGCATGATCCCATTGGAGTCCAATCAGCTGGAGATACGCCGATAGGTCACAACCTTCAACAATGCCTCGGGTACCTTTGGGAAGGACCTAGCAAAGATTGCAAGAGAAGCAGATGAGCCAGGTAAACAAAAATTTCAATTTTCAAATTCTTAATAGTTTTACTTTTTTTTGAAGTTTGTTAAATCGTTTATAATTTGGAAGTTAGATATAATTTGTAATTTTGTTGAGCTAACTCATTACACTCCTATGTTTTTTGCAACACAATGGTGGGAGGCCTTTGGTGGCCATTGTCCTGAATTGCAAACGTTTGCAATTCGTATTTTGAGTCAAACTTGCAGTGCAACTGGGTGTGAGCGCAATTGGTCTGTCTTTGAGAGGATTCACACAAAGAGGAGAAACCGTTTGGATCAAAAATGGTTAAATGATCTAGTTTATGTCCAATACAACCTCCGTCTCAGACGAAACCAATTGCTGAACCAAAGACCTGATTCAGATCCCATTGTGTTGGAAGATATTGATCCAACATCAGATTGGGTAGTGGAGAGTCGTCCAGCAGAGTTTGATCCTGATGAGGATCTTGATTTAGATTTAGATATCGAAGCATCAATTGAACTTGAACATGTTGTTCAGTTGAATGCAGATCCCGATCCACCAGCCTCAGTCTCACAGCCAGCAAGGACTCCAGTTGCAGGTGCTTCCTCTGCTCAGCCACGACAAAAGTGCAGCCGCATATCTACTCTATCTCAGCTTGCATCTGCTGTAGTTGCACAACCTGCTAGTGGTACCACTTCTACAGTTGCAGTTGGAGATGATGATGAGGAGGAGGAGCCATGGGGCCCCCTGTCTGACTCTAACGACGATCCAAACATTGATCGACATGATTTTGGCTCCTCTGGCAGTAGCTACTAACCAGTAGTACTAGTACTGGAGTCTGGTCACAGTTTACTTTTGTTGTAGAGACCATTTCTAGCCTCCTTGGTTATGTGTTTTTTGTTTTGAGCCTTTGATCATGTATGACAGTTGACTATGTATTGCCATTGGACAGTGCACTGGGTGCCATTTTGATATAATGGATTGGTTCATGAGCCTACTTTGATCATATGTTGTCTTCCATCTATATTATAATGCTGTGTGTTTGGAAACATGAATGAAAATCTTTAAAATTATGTTTAAAATCTTTAAAATTATGTTTTTTTTATTAAAAAAATAAATATTAATGTATTTTTTACAACGACCAAGTCATTGAAATCGAGCCGGCCGAGTTGATACCGAGTCGGAGTCGGAGTTGGAGTCGATCCTCGGCTGAGTTGATACCGAGTCGGAGTCAGAGTCGGAGTCGATCCTCGGCTGAGTCAGAGTCGGAGTCAAAGTTTTAAAACATTGGCCGGGATGATTAGTTCTCCCGTGGCGACTGTGAGCCAAGATGATTAGTTCTCTTGTGGGCCAGGATGATTAGTTCTCCTGTGGCGACCAATGGACAAGATGATTCGTTCTCCTGTGGACAGGATGATTAGTTCTCCTGTCGAGGCATCCTACCCATGCAGTCTAGGACTCATGGGAAGTACCTCTCATCTAATCAATGAGTAGGGAAATGGGGTTAGGTACCATAGTAGTACTATCGATGGACGCATCGTTCTATTTACCGTACTTCCTATGCTAGGATGACCTCCATTGATCTGGGATCAATGAAACTGATCTAGGATCAGTATGAGTGGTTTGAGACACTCTTTTATGATATTCATCTAGGATCAATAAAACTGACTTCGGGTCAGTAAGAGTGATATGACACACTCTCTTCAGATGAAACTGACTTTGGGTCAGTAGAGAATGGTATGAGACATTCTCAATCAATTCTTCTTCTTCATGGTTCAACAGAGCAGAGCTCAACAAAGCAAAACTGAGCAAAGCTCAGCAGAGCAAACCAGAACAGTGCAGGGCACTTATGGCAAAGATAGTACAGTTAGACATATAGATCAGCGGATGGAGTTCTCCCTAGTTGAGAGGGAGGGTTAAAATTGACAACTAGGGCCAAACTCCATGTGGGTCATCTTATTAGTGGCAGCTGATATTTTTCTTGGATCCCTCTCATCGAGAGGTGTAGGATTGATCTAAAGATCATCCGATTCTGATAAATATTCATGGAGATATGAATTTATTTGTGTTCTGGGACAATTCGTCAAGGTCTACCAACATCCAAATAAACCCCTCATGTGCTCCACGTTTTTGTATAAATAAAGGTGCCTTAAATCATTTGAGAACACAACTCTCATGATCTCCCTCTCTCCACTTGTTTTGGGTTTTCTTCTCAAAAGGAAGACGCAGTGGAGAGGGTCATCTAAAAGAGCCCTAGACGCAGTCATCTAGGAGAGCCCTAGCCGCAGTCTTGGAGGAGATCTGGCCACAGATCTAAGAAGCCCTAGCTGCAGTCAATAGGAGTTCTAATGCACAGTAAGGGAGCCCTAATCCGCAGCAAAGGGAAGGCTCTAATCCGCAGCAAAGGGAAGGCCCTAATCCAGCAGCAAAGGGAGCTCTAACTGCAGCAAAGGGAACGCCCTTATCCGTAGCTAATGGGAGCTCTAAACCACTGTCAAGAGGAAGCCCTAAACTGCTGTCAAGAGGAGCCCTGAGTCAAGGCCTTAGCCGCAGCATAAGGAGGACTTCATCCGCAGCAGATTAGGGCAACGTGAGCATGGACAGAAGCAAGACAGGGAAGCCGCAGTCACAAGGAGGAGAGATTCAGGGCTTTATATGTATGTATTTGAGTGCAGGTAAGTGTTGTCAGCTTGCCCGAGTTCATGAGGAAAGAAACGCTGCTGTTTGGGTATCATTTAGGAAGGCAGAGTGCTACAGCTAGCTGTTGTGCTAGGCTGCAAGCCAGAGCACACAGCTGAGGTTGTGTCAAGGACTGTCAAGGGTGGACAGCACCTTCAGAGGGCAGTGTGGCATGAGGGAAAGCTCTTCAAGATAAACTTCAGTCCCAAAAGGACTTATCTCCTGACTGTGGTAACCCTAACCTTGACACAGTCATAACAGCAATGGGCAGCAATACTTATGATCAGTATTGCTAGACATAGGTGCTGCAATGGGACAGCTTGGCAATGACGAGGTATTATAGCATGCATGGTAAAACATGATGCAACATGGGACAGCTGCAAGCATGAAGAGTCATGGACAGCAGCACCATGGTAAAGCATGGACAGCTGCAAGTAGAGTGCTGTATGGGACAGCAGTATAGTACTTGATGCACCTAGGACACAAAGCATCAATAGTGCAGCAAGCACATGGGCATAGCATGGTGCCGCCGTGGCACTAAGTAAACACTGGGACAGCAGCAGCATGAGGTCCAGTATTGTCATAATGGGTGCAGCATGGTGCAGCACGGTGAGGTGCAGCGTATGGATGAGATGCAGCACATGATAGGTGAATGAGTCACCTTGGGAATCAGTTGAAGCAGCATGTCTTCAACTGATCTCATGTAGAGATAACATATTAGACAAAGTATTGACTTCTGTTGTAAATGTACTATCTCTCTCTCTCTCTCTCTCTGTGCTGAACTATTGAAGAACAAATAAGAAAAATTGATCAAGGGTTTCCCCACATTGGGATTTATCCCTGGCTACCGCCACATCTTGTGTCCTCTTGTCTTGGCTTGTTTTCTGTGATTTATGTTTATGTTCTATCTGCAGTTTACTTTAATGCTGATGTGATTGCTAAAGATATTGAGCTATCTGTGAAAATTGAAATAAATTGCTCTAAGCATAGAACATACCTAAACTTAACAACAAGCGATATAAGAGCTGTAGAATCAGGTTATTACAATGTGGTATTAGAGCTGTACCCCTTACAAGTTTCTCCTTTTTCTATAAATGTTGTCATCTATTAATCATGAATACAATAAGGATGCACAAGTCTACGTCTAACTTTACAGGCATCTTCCCATTCAGGACCATGACAAAGATGTTCTTGTTTTCCAACTAAGAAGAAACAAAACAAAAAGACATTTGAGATAAGCTTGGCTACAAGTAAAACGGAGAACTGAAAGAAACCTTAAAAAGGTCAGTCTTTGTATATTAATGACCCTTGAACATCATATCATGGTCTACACAAGCTGTCGTAACACATGCCAGAAGTACCATGAGATTCAATTTGGGAACTGATTTTTGGGCTATGAGCATGTGACCATGTAAGATTGATAACTTGACAAACAAGTAAACAAAGAACAAAGGTAATATAGCTGAAGAAACTGATACAGCAGCTTACAGTTTTAATGAAGATCTCCTCAATGACTATTTCCAGTCTTATAATGTCATGGTCCTATTTGAAAAGTTTCTACCATGCATCTAAACAGTTAAACTAACTACTGTTCTCTATAACATCATGTGAGAGTAACAGAATATGCAGCATCTATTTGTGTATAAGAGATAAGATTGTAGCTAAAATCATCAACACAATGACCCGTACCAAGAAAACCAGAATATGGCTGACGAGCTCCACTTCCTGGTGTTTGAATTTGTAACCTGGTTTTGACTAGCCAAACAGGATTTGTGAATAGACATACCTAAAAATCCAAAAATCAAATCGTCAATTTCATCAGAAAAGTCATTGCAACAAGTAAACGATGTTAGTATGGTCTTTGAACCCTATTTAGAATTTCAGAAACCCCGATGAGTACTTTGACAGCATATAACAGGAATCACATTTTAAGCTAAGTTGGAATTACAAGTATCAGTAAAATAAAACAACAGGAGGATGAGAACTTTGAAACAACTTCCAATCAAAGTTCTCTTCATGGACTCATTTGCAATGATAGTGCATTTACAGACAAAGTCCATTCTCTTCAGTAAGAAATTAGTTCAAAGATATCCACAAGCAGATGATCATTTTGAATTTGGAATCCTTGTACTGTGACACTGAACCATGATTTGTTACATGGGTTTCCGAAAAACTAAATCAAGGTTTGAAAGACAACATGGCAAGATCTATATTAAAGTTTAGCCTACAAACAAACGGAGAGAGCTTCCAGTCATCATCAAAAAGCAGCAGGAAATGCTACCCCAATGACAGTCTGTTCAACTTCTTTCTCCCTTCTTGTTGCATCATGACACATTACTGCAGGAACACCTTCAAAACAAATTAAGTAAGATGAAGTAAAAAAAAATTCTAGAGACGTAAAAGCCAAACTCATGATCAATATAAACTCCTAAAAGAAGAGAATGGTGACATAATGAATGTAAGGCTGCAGACTTATAGTCAAGCCCATATAATTTCATTGAAGCCACAGCAATTGCATAAAGTGGGGAGTCTTAAATACCAAAAGATAACAATAGCTTCTTAGTATATGAGGATACTCTAATGCAAACCAGAGATCTTCTCCATCCAGAAAAGCTGGTAGCTGGAAGAAATGCAGAAGATGAGCTCAAGTATGTTGTGAGTCTGAAGCCGCTAGTGCAACAAACCAAACAGGGAGAGGAGTGATTCTTTGGATACAAGAGATGTAAGAAACAACCAAATAGGCAAAGGCCATTGTTTGGTCAAAGTACATTTAGCTCGACCAATTTAAATTTATAGTCACCATAGATGTCTATAATCCTACCCAGTGTTACAAGGGAGCACCCCTGGCTTCCAAAGTGCGCTCCAGATGGGGATGAAGTGGAATTGCTCCCCAAAGCATGCTCCCCAAATGAAACAGTTTTGGGAGTTCTCCCAAAACATATAAATGCTTAGTGGCTTGTGGGAAGCACTGGTCCAAAGAATGCTCCAATAGCACAGTGATGGTGCTCCTTACAATAACCCATACCACCCCCAACACATCCTAGCAATGAATCTGTACCACTCAAGTATTAAAAACCAAAACCAAGACCAGAACTAGCTAACAAACCTGTTTTCTAAAAAAATATATAAGTATGAAATTTTAATAAATATCTGTATGTGTGTGCGTGCACATCCACACACACACACACAATGTGTAACCCAGTGGGCTAGCTCAAGTTGTTAAGTGTTTGAACTTCATTTAAGAGGTCTTGAGGTCAATTCCTGAAGCCGACTGCCTTTGTTATTTGCCTCACTTGGTGTCCTTGCTAGGTTAGGTATCATAATCAATGTTGATAGGTTCACACAAGGTACCATCTATGAATGGAGGGTTTCTGGTCGGCAGTTTCCCCATGAGGTTTTCCTTGGAGGAATAAAAAACAGAGTGTGTGTGCACGGATCAATGTAAATCCAAACCATTAGACACCAAATAAGCAACTTGAGGGGGAACATCATGATAAAACATTAACTTAGGGTTTAGGAGGAGCAGAGAGCCATATTTTCATTTATTGGCAAAGGTATCTAAACCAATCGAACTAGTGTGTGAATCAAGCAAGCTAGTTTGTGAACCAGCCAGTATTTTCATTTTTTGTCAAAGGTATGTAAACCAGTCGATTGTGTAGACCAGTCAAACCAGTTTGTGAACCAGTCAATCTGGTACAAAAACCAAAGGGGTGAACTGGTCTGGAACAACAGTTTCTCATACCATACAACTAATTTTGATACACTAGTACCAATATTGTAACACTGCAAGGATGCTCCCATGCTGGCTAGAATTTTTCTATTTTTTATATAAAAAATTGCAGATGCGACCCATGGGAAGGCCCCACAGTGAATGTTAAGGTATGAAGAATGAATTAAAGCCCTGTTTCATGAAAATTCTTGTTCTATTTGTGATTTTACTCATCATTGGCTAGGGCTTTGAGTGGGGCTGCTTATTGATTTTAATGATAATAGATTTGTGGGGGTTTGGAGTGATTGAAGGCTAACATAGTCACATTCAATTGTTTTTAGAGGCCGGAAGAAATAAGCACGAAGCACATCATTTCTTTGTGTTTTTTGTTTGTGGATTTGTTCTCTTCTCCCACTCTTTTTAATCCAATTGGTTATCTAAGTCTACTATCATCTAAAAACATTCCCAGTTCATTCAATGTACCCAGTTCACCATTATTAATAAAATGGCTCAGAATATTTTGTTGGTGTCCTTTGTGTTTTAATTTTGTGGTTGTGTTCTTTATTTATTTGTTGTTCCAAGTTATTGTTTTGGTATACACTGTTAGTTATTCTATCAAGAATATTACACTTGTGGGGATAACATTCAACCACAAAACAGCAAGAGAAAGGCCACTAAGGTGACAGTGGTGGGAGATCTCTTTGTTGCCATAAGACCTAAGTTGACTAGTGAGGCTTGCTACCAGGCAGTTATATTTTGCGATAATAGTTCCAACCTTATCAGACTTCACATGGAGAAAATTGAATTTCATATCCCACTCAAAATTAAGCAGACTTAACAATTTATATGATTTTAAGATTGGTAGGATTGCAACATTTTCATTGAATTCTATCTTGTATGGTATGGGGTTGGAATTTAATCAAGAGCACAAAGCCCTTTATGCACCTTGATGTTGGTGGCATTCATTGTTGAACTCCACTAATTTTGGTGGTATTGATTGTTGGACTCCTTTGCAATGGCCTTAACAAAAATGTACCCTTCGCTCATGCCAAAATAATTGGCTAAGCATGTTAAGCTTTTTCTATAATATTATAAAGCTGAGAAGATGAACCCTGCACTCAAACCAAAATCATGGTTAGGTATGTTAAGATTTTTCTACCATATTATAAGGTTGAGGAAACCGAAGAGTCCGAAGAGTTTGGGCCACATGATGTTTATGTAGCTCATGTTGATGATCCCATTTCTAGTAGTGGTGGTGAGTTTGATAAGTGATCATGTTGATCAGCATTTTGCAGTACACTGGTGGCCCTGCATTTTTGAACTCTAGAGGCCATTTAGAGCGTCATTGATTATGTATTTTGTTGCTGATATCTATTGCATTTAGTGTCATTTTGATATATTCAACCTTACACGGTATATATGAGCAAGCTTTGCATATTTTGTCTCTAATAGTTTGGAATCTTAAAAATAAATTTACATTAAAAAATAATATTTTATGTATTTTTTAAAAACCAGTTCACTGAATCCGGTTCAAAAAACAGGAAGTGGTCTTCAAACCGGCCACCTATCAAACCAGTTCACTGAATCTAGTTTGATCTTGTTCCAAGTCGAAGCCCGGTTTCATAAGTGGCTGGTTTGAAGACCACTTCTGGTTTTAAAACTATGCTTCCAACAATATATAACAAACAGAACTTATTTGGGTACCCATGAATTCCCACTTTTACATCATCCAAGACTACAGAGCAGAAATATATTTTCAAAAAGCAACGAGAAAAATTTGAGATGCAACAATTGTGCCAAAGAAACTTTCCAGTACGAATTGGTTTAAGAGAGAGGAACTAAACAATAGTAATAGAGTGACTCACAAGTGCACCTGCCTCAGCAGCTGATGCGAGATGAAGGCCAGGTCCCAAATGCTCCTCAGTCCCTTTCTCGTATCTATGTTTTGCCCTGCTATAACTGAAAATTCCACAAAAGCAAGAATTTTGATAGACCTTTAATGTTCAAAGTAAACTATTTTTCAGAGATATCAGGATTCAGAACACAAAGAGCAGGCCAAAAAAATATTAACCTCAGAATACACAAAACTGAACTTCTCTGATAAATACTTCCAACATGAGCCTACCAATATCAATCGTAGGATACCCTGCGAAGCTTTGTCATCATTAAGAAAAATTAATTTCTCTTACTATGAACATTGATTCAGAGGCCAGATTGCCAATGTCATAAACCATTAATCTCTCACTGTAGAAGGTTTAAAAAGAGATGCCAAAGTAGCAAATGGAAATATCCCCATCAATCCAAGAAAAATAAGAGAAACAAGAACTAAATAATGACCAAAACAACCCTGGTAAGCCACACAACTTTAGGAAAGCTTTTAATAAGGGAAGCCCATTGAATAGGTAAGGCAACTGTCTTTTGTAAGATTCAGGTGATTCCAACGCCCATTTCGGATTTAGATGGTCTGTACAAGTTGATAAATTACTGCATTTAGAGTATAACATGAAAATATAAAATGCATAATATTCGTACCTTTTTATGTAAAATTTTAGCCAAGATATTATAATATTAGGTTAGAGGTTTGGTTATTTAATCACCTTAACGAATTTAGAGATGCTATATAATGTTATATTGAAAATTGAGAAATGAGTAACTTAAGAGTGTGCTAATTGTGTATTGAGGTAGCCTACGTTGGGCACCTGGAGATGCTATATAATGTTATATTGAATATTGAGAAATAAGTAACTTAACAGGTTGTTACTTGTGTATTGAGGTAGCCTATGGTGGGCACCTGAGTATGCAGTTGCTGCCCCATCATCATTTGACATTAATTTATTGCGGCATTTATTATTTTCTTCAATTATATTTGTATTATAGTGTTATGTATGCACCAATGTTATCAGAACTGAACCGGTGATTGAACTGAAAAAACTTGTGGACTGGGAACCGGTCAGTACTGGTAAAAAACCGGGAAAAAAAAGTGTACCAAAAACACATAAAATATTCATATTTAAAACAAACAAACAAAAAAACATATATATTCATGTGCATCCATATGAATCCAAACCATTTATACACAAATATCCAAACGTTCTCATTTACATAGCATGTAAGGGTGCACATAACCAAAATAGCATCGAGTGCAATCCATCTCTGATCCGAAAATACATCAACAAATAGGCTCTAGATGGCCCTCTAGCATCCAAAAAAATCATGCTACAACAAATGCATACATATCATCAGAATCTTTGCCTATATTGAGGTCTTCGTCATCAACAAAACCATTTAGGCATTAAAATAAGATAGAAAAAAAGGAAGAGATCACAATGGAGGCAGAGAGGCTTTCTGCAAACACCTTTCATGCAACTTAACTATCCTGTCTCCTCGGCAACAATGGTGCACTCAGCTCGGGATCCGCTTGGGTATGCAGCAGATCTACAAACAACGATGTCGTCTCGATCGGACTTTCTCCCGTGCACATTATCCATGAACCAGGGTACGATACCCAAGTTATTGCACGATCATGGTTTGGATCCGAGATATATAGATCCGACAAAGATTTATCATATTTGCTCCCACAAAAGGTAGATCAGCCCTCGATCCAACCAGATCTGGAAGTTTGCTTCTCCGGACCGAACCCTATCATCGACACCTTCCTTAGATTCATCAACTGGCATAGATCGACTGACGAAGGTACAAGCTCCGCTGTTGAGGACTTCGAATTGAACTACTGTGGTGTAGATCATGTTTTCCAAATGCCACTCTGCCCTGATCGGGTTTCATCTACCTTGATCCGGGGCTCTGTGCATAGATTGGGATCTAGGTTAAGGAGTTTGTATCCATGCTCCCACCAAATCGATATTCGAAACCAAGCAGCAATATACAGTGATAGCAAAGAACGTTGGGACTGCTTTTGATGAGGACCTTTCTAGATCTAGCAATGAGAAATCTCCACTATCTATCACACAGGAAGGGTATGTCGGCCCAGATCTGAAGACACAAGCAATAGAGGGGGGTCCATTTCGACCAAATCTAACAGAACCTGAGTACCCTTTCAACAGATCGAGCTCCATCAAGGACAAGTCCACCCAACACGGCGTCAGATCTGATACAAATTTTCATCAGAACACTACAAGGTCGAACTGTCTGCAAACAGATATGGAAGGGGAGGCGGATACAAGAATTAAAGGACGAAATCCAAAAACGGCTAGGCATATCAGCAAGCCTACAAAGTTTGATTTATTCAAGACAAATCCTGCAGGATTATCACACACTACAGGACTATGGCATTGCTTCAAAATCGACCATTATCCTCAATATGCGTCTATGTGGGGGATGCTCTGAAACCAGCTCAAAGGGCACAAGATCTTTCAAGGATGCGGTCAAAGGGAAGGAAGCCCAAACTAAACCAACACCACCTACAGAACTACCTGGACCCTATATCGTGGAGCAAAAATCCCAAATACCAAAATTGACAGTCTCTTTGCCTGAGGTAAATGAACTTTATGCAAAATTTCATACCAAAGCAGTCATATGTAGATTTAATGGTTTTTGGCCTAAATCAGACGCTTTACACCAATGGATATTCTCTACATGGACAACATATTGTGATATTCATCTATGTTCCAAGGGATTATGCCCTTAACGAGGGACCATGGTTCTGGGGCAATGCAAGACTTTTCATGATCCCTTGGTTCCTAGGTTTTGATGCCACCACTATGGTGGTATCTAAAATGCATGTATGATTCAGGATACACAACCTTCCACTACACTTCTAGCATCACAAAGTACTAGAAGGAAGAGGGAATTCACTGGGCAAATTTCTCAAGATTGATGCAGATAGAGTTTCAAGAGGCATAGTTAACTTTGCCAAAATATGTGTCGAAGTAGATCTGAGTCAAGGTTTACCCGACCGCATAATACTGGTCCACAACAAGATATAGTGGACTCAACCACTCGATTATGAAGATACGGCATTCTGTTGCCGTAACTGTCAACAAACATGTCACCTTCATAATGCATGTCCACAAGCTAAAAAAGACCCCAAAAGAAATAAGAAGCAATCCCAAAAGCCAAAAGGCTGGCAACGCACAGAGATCAGAGAAGAAGCAGCAGATGAAGAAGAGACAACAAAAAACACTACAAACAATAATGTACAAATAGTACAGAACAGCCCACAAAAGGACAAGATAGATAACAGCTCAGCATTAACACATAGGCCCAACAACTCTTCGCAGCAGTATGAGTAGCACACATCGGGGAAAGAAATAAGTGGCAGCAAACGAATTCATGGATCCGAAGGATCTGATTCTGACAAATAATGTCAAACTAATACCAATGAGAATCAAATGTCTATTGTAACATCCGCTCCCAACACTGGTGGTTGGCTAAAAGTTGAAAAGAAGAAAGGTAGGAAAGAATAGATTAGTTTTTTATCGTTTCTGAGAAATCAAAACCTGCTATTATTGCATATGCTCATTAGCATCTACACCATGTAATTTTGATTAGTTTTAATGAATACAATTACGATTTTTCCAAGGGAAAAAAAAAAGATAGAAAAAACATAGCATGTCATGTCAAGATTTTGTTTGAGTGTTGGGTACATTTTTAGTAGAGTCATGAGAGAGGATTTCGACAACCAATGCCACTAACATCAAAGTACATAGAGGACTTGGTGCACTTTATTAAATACTAGTTCCATATCCTCATACATGACAAAATCCAATGGAAACGTTGCAATCCCCCCAATCCTAAAATCCTGAAACATTGTTAAGTCTGTTGGATTTTGAGTGAAATCTAAAATTCAACTTTCTCCATATGAAATCCAATGAGGTTGGAACCACTCTCAAACATCCTGACTCATTTCATGGTAATGTTAAAAATTTAAGTAAAAGGATGAAAATGAAAGAATTTAACATTACCATGAATTGCATAGCAATACTAGGGCCATAGGCTTGATTATTAGGCTGAGGGCCATAGGCTTGAATATTAGGCTAGTCGGGAGCCTAGGGGAGAATTAGATGTGGGCAACCCAATTGAAAAAATAAAAAGGCAAATTTTTTATGCTAGCCTGCATAGGTACAAACAGCACGGAACCGGTCCTGAACCAACCGGTTTGGTGAAATAGGCTGGTTCGGAGGCCCAGTTCAGACCGGTTTTGGGCCAAAAAAGGTCGGACTGGGCAGTTCCATCAGATTGGTGAAATAGGTTGGTTCGGAGGCCCAGTTCAAACCAGGTTTTGGGCCAAAAAAGAACGGACTGGGCGATTCCACCGGTTCCGGTCTAGTTACGATAACACTAGTGTGCACCCATATGAAATCCTACACTGCGATTTTGACAGTTTGAAATGGGTCAGTTCAAACCTTTGTTTATCTAAAATCTAATATTGGTGAACAAATACAAGTACAATTTATGTAGCATAAATTTCACCAAAGTTAGAGATTTCAAAAGATATTCCCCTTGCAAGCAAGACTCCTTCAATGGAAGTTTCCAACTGAGCTTTATCATTCCTTACAGAGGTTGTTGTTCTGAGAAATTGGGAGGCTTGCAGTTTAAATTAGATTTCTCTTTCTTTGATAATTGCTTGTTAAGTTTGATGGCATTTTATTAATCTTTATTATGTTCTTTCATCAAATAATTACCAAAACATAAACATGAATATCACAAGAAAACAATGAACGCAAGATATAAGCTCCAAGCTAAGGCAAAACCCCTCCAAGGGGAAAACCTAGAAAAATTATCTTCTTATAGAATCATATCAAAGTGATATATCCAAGACCCATGACCACAGAAATACACCAACCTTTTAGATGCCAAGTCAAACCCTCCTTCCACACAACAAATCCATCAACAGCAAGAGGCCAGCAACAAACCTTCAACAAGAGATATGATGAGGCAAAACTTCCACAAACCCTTCTTCAATTTCAGACTTCGACCCTCTTACTTCTGCAAAATTTCAGAACCAATACAGCGAATTATGTGTATCCAAATGAGCTCAACTCACCCTCTATTTATACTTTCTAGAGGGTTCGAATAGACATGACCTTTGGGGCAGTGCCACCTTGGCATCTAGAGGGGTTTCTGACCCAAATTACATATTCAAAAATTCGTTTTCCCTTTTCTTTTCTTTACAAAAAGTCCAAATAGGACTTTGATTCAACAAATCCTAGAAGCATGAAGAACATGCTTAACTAATAAAATAATTCTTCTGATGATTCTTCTTTTCTTCTGATGATTCTTCTTGAGTATTTATCCGAGTATCATTTTTAGTGTCAATCTTAGTATTTGTCTTAGGATCTCTCTTCTTTCTTCTCTTGAAAACGGGAAATTATACAGCTTGAGACCCTGAATTCGTGGGAGACATACTTTCCCTTGATCTCTTAGCTTCTTTGTCCTTTGAAATAGGAGTCTGCAGAGATGTCTGACTTACAATTTTCTCTTCAACCTCTTATAGTGTATTCTCTGTCCACTCCTCTTGAATGGCATACTGCTCTATTTCTGGTCTTGGTGAGTGTGCATAAGGTGTGGTCTTCTGCTCAACTCTTAATTTTGAAATTTATCTTTAATGGATCATAAGACCATGTGAAACTCAGCTTGAATTTCATCTTCTTTAGTAACTCATCTGCTTCCTTTGCGGCTACTCTGGTGTTGACGATGTAAGGACCAATATGTCCCTTCAGTTTAAATTGTGCCTCTTGCTTTCTTGACACAAAATGCAGGTCATCCATATTTAACATTTGCCTGATATGTTCCAAGACAAATATTCTTACTAGTATAAAAGCTAGCAACCTGTAGGGAGGGAGTTCACATCCATAAATTCCAATTTTTGTATAGTTCTGGTAAAGATACCAATCTCCAACCTTGGCTTGTTTTGTAAGATGTAAAACTCTTTTGATTTCTGGTGAAATCCTTGGTATAACATTGTTGCTAAGAAGACACAAGGACACATGTAGAAACTGATCTACAAAATCACTAAATGAATATTCTTCCGAATTCTTTCTCACCAAGGAAGTCCAGTGAATGACTGATAGTGGTCTTCTTTATACATCAACCTTCTGCAGCTGAAATTTGAACTTGTCTGCTTGATAGAACAGCATCAAATACACAAGGGCTAACTAGTGTTTGAATGCACATTCAGCAGTAAACTTCATAAACTGATCATGAATAACATTTGATAGATATTGACTATAGTTGAAAATGACTGATGGCTTTTGACCAATTGAAAATACTGACAAAAATCCTAACACTACATCATCTACCCATTGATTTGTGGGATAACCTAATAGGCAAGTAGCCATAGAAATAACTTGCCTTGACATTTCAAGGAAAATAGAAGCAGAATATGGGGGGTTATTTCTGGGCAACCCAGAATTCTCAGGCAAAAAAGACTCAAAAATATGGGCTCGTTGAGAGAAAGTAAACTTCTAGTATATTTCCATAAGTGGATCAATGGAAAATGGATGTAAGGGAGCTTGACGATTAATCTAAAGAGCCTGGTAGATAGCTTCTGGTGTAATTGCGAATAAGATTTCATTATTTTTGGGGGATTACAACCTTCTAGCTAGGGAGATACCTAAGGTGACACCATGTAACAAATTCTTTGAAAACATGAATCTGAGGAAAAATAAATTGAGGTAAGAATGACTCCCAGATACTGAATTCATCACTGCTATCTAAAAAAATCTGATTTGCCCAGTTATGAAGCTCATACAAGCCAAACTCACACTGGGTTTCCGCTATTTTATACTATGTGTCAACCAAAGGAAATTCATCTAAGTTATGAAGAGGAGGTAATACAGGTCTTTCTACAACCATTTTCGCCTTTCCTTTATGAGACGACATTTTTGAGTGTAATGGAGGTTAGGGAAGTAGAGTTACCCGACTGCAATTGATCGATTATAGACGGGAATGGTGCTGCAGAGGGCGTTGGTGCACTTGAAAATCTTTGGGTCAAACCTACACAGATCAAACGAATGGAAAAAGGGACTAATGCAGGGTGATGCAGGGATTTTAAAGCGAGAGGGGGACGATTAACGGAAACATTACCCTTTTTTGGAGTGTCGCATTAAAAGAATTAAACATTGGCAGGATTCATTAATGGCCAACATCCATATGATTGTTGGCAGCAAGATTCAATGATTAACGGTAATGTGATGTGGACAGGTGAATGGACAATGGGTGGCATGTCGTGAATGGAGCGGGAGCAGGCGGAAGCGGGAAGTGGTTTTCGAGGGTGGGTTGCAAATGGTAAGTGGTAAAGTAGGGGAGGGCCCCGAAGTCACCATGGAGCCGCCATGTGGTTTTCGACGGTTTCCACAAAACCGTATTTCGGACCCCCTCCCCTCGTTAAGTTCCGAAAGCTCGGGGGGGCAAACATCGTCTTCCACTGTTGATCCGAGCGGGGACAATCTTGGCCATTCAAACACACAAGAACTTTATTGAAAGGCAACAAAATGTCACATTGTCATTTATTTGCAACTATAATCAAAATCTTTCGCTAATTAATCAAAATTTGCCATAATAAGGCGGCATTTTAACTAGCGAACCCTTTGGGGAGTTTTATTTTTATTCATTTTTTCACATGTTTTTCTTTTATCCCCTTTTTATTTTTCTTTTTCATTCTTTTTCCATTTTTATGTTTTTTCTATTTTTCTTTCTTTTCTATTTTCATAATTTTTCTATTTTTCTTTTCTTTTTCTTTTCTTTTCTTTTCTTTTCTCTTTCTATTTTTTCTTATTTTTTCTTTTCAGAAGGATAAAAACAACTAAAAGTAAAAAATAAGTTACAACGTCCCTCGGGATAAATAGTTGGATCATCATACCTTGATCACTATATTTATAGGACCCTAACACCAATTATTGCAATCGTGGATTTTTGACATCAAACTTCGAGCTTCCCGGATTTTGTCAATCATTAAACAACATTGTCATCAACTAGTTCATCTGTCTTCTACAAGGAGTCGAGCTTCCTCACAGCTGCTAGCACATGTCCTTTTCCTTCATAATAGAGTTTTGCCTCATAAGTCATATCAGCGTTCCAATATCAATTTTGCTCTCATGCTTATCCAAGCCATCAATAGTGCTATTCATGCAATCCATGTGTTCCATGATCAAATCACGTAGTTGTAGGTACATCAATATCATCCAACAAAATATGTCAATTGCTATCTTTCCAGCCTCTGCATATAGTCCTACAATATGTCTTTCCAAGGAATCAAATCATATCTCAAACAAATAATCAGTATCAGACTTGCCAAATCATAATGGCCTTAAATCAAGTTGTCAAATTTTGCTACTAGCTCCCTCTGAAGTTTTGCATGCTCTATCTTCACATTGCAACAAGGTTCTGCTTCATCTTTCAATTATCGATGTGTTCCTGGAATGTACTCATCAACTTGAATCTTCAATACCATTAGGGTTCCTACAACGCCCTCTTTCCATCATGCTCATCATTATCACGAAGACATCATCAAACACAAGTCTTGCTTTACTTTGTTCTTCCATCCTTCTCATCTTGCTCCCACAATTTTAACAGCCTTCATTAGGTGCCTACAATTCTCATTAGCAAGTACAACCAAGCAAAATATACAAAGACAAGAAAATGATGTCAATTTTGTCAATCTAGGGTTTCCATGATTTTTCAAAAGTGTACTCTAGGGTTCTAGTTATAAACCCTAGAAATTCTTTGATCTAACCCTTATTAGGGCTTTTATTTTTAGCGAGACACCCAGTCCTAGGGTTTTGTCTTTAAGCCCTAGGATTTATCTTAATCCAATCATTTCTAGGATTTAACAAATACCCTAGGGTTTTATCTTTCAAGACTAAGATTTTAAATGTAACAACCCATTTACATTTCGGACTAAGTTAAAAGATATAAAATATAAGTTAAAAGGTACAAATTAAACATAAGTTAAAGGATATAAATCAGTATAAATTAAATGCTATAAGTTAACAGATATAGATTAAATGATATAAATTAGTCTAAATTAAATGTTATAAATTAGTTTAAATTAAATGTTATAAATTAGTCTAAATTAAATGTTATAAAGTAAAAAGTATGAATTAATATAAAGTGACACTTTACTATGAATAAAGTTTAAAATTAACATCATAAATAGAAGTATATATATATTAACGCATAAAGTTAACATAAGCTCTATATTAAAAAAAGGAAACACATACGGCGTACCCTTTTATAAGATCATTATTATTCATAACTGAAACCTCTACCAGTCGACATCAACCACGGCTCTGCAAAATATCTAAGGAGCTGCATGTGGGAGGTGTCGAGCGCAGCGGAAGTGGTGGGCGAAGGCAGGGAGGTGGCCACCGCACTCCCTGGTATAAAAACACTGAGAGGGCAGAAGAGAAGGGGGGAAAAGAGAAGGAGAAAACGGAGAGAACAGAGGGAGACCGAAACAAACAGGAGAGGAAGCAGCTTAAATTGATCTGAGGTTTTGGGCACGGGGGCAGTAAGCGAAGCTTACTGAATTGGCTGGGAGGAATTGGTTTCCCAGTAATCGATTCAAGTTCAGAAAACGAGAGCAGACAACAATTCACGAGTGAGCAGTTCAGGTAAGTTTCGTTGTTTTAAGATTATGTATTTTTAGTTATTGAATCATGAAATTTCTGTTTTCAGTCATTACATATGGTATCAGAGGGCTTGTTCAAACCCTCCGACTGATAGACCTACGCTTGCTTAAATTCTGTCTGGGAGGGTGCATTCCGGGCGCTCTCTCGCTCAGAGCCATCCTGTTTAAGCTTATTATTCAAAATATCCCATACCAAATGTGTAATAAATCCACCAGCAACTGCTAATAGCTGTGTAATGCGTGTCGAAACTGCTTGAGGTCTTTTCCCCAGTAAGCAGATATGGTAACGGGATCATAAACCAATGGCAATGTTCCCTCATCTCCAAAGCCTGATACTTCTACAAGACGAAGCCTGATGTCATCGGCAGCAAAGAGTGAGTCGGAGAGGTTCTGTCCACGTAGACCTCTCATCAGAGAAGTCAGTTACTCATCTTCCTCCATCTGCGCTCTCATTTTCTTGAACTCCTCGGACCTGTCTCCCACTCTCGTAGACTGGTTTCTTCCCGGCCGCAACTCGACAATATCGTTAGAAGATTCGACCTCGCGACGTTGCTCACTTGCAATGGCGCGAACATTGTTACGACAACGCCTGTGCACCTTAAGTTTTGAAGGTGTACTTTGAAAATATTTCAACGGCCGAGAGAGGCAGAGGCAATGCCCTATTTCTCCGTAGAATGAAGGTTTGGAGGTATCGAACGCGGGACGTGCAGGCCGTGTTATTATATCCATCCTATCCGTCTGTTTCCTAAGCAGAAAGTCGTAGGTTCGACCCCTACTTGGCGCGCACATTGTGTAATGTTTTGTTTATTATATCGGAGGTGAACACTGTCTTCATATTTTTATTTTAACTCTACTCGCAACTCCCAAGATGCCGAAAGCATTGGTAGAATCCCATAACAAATTTTTCTTCATTTTTATTATTACTTTTCTGATTCCGATTAAAGCCAGTGGTTCATATCCCACCTCTTAACACTTTCCTTTTTTTTCATTTTTTATTACTCCTCTGAATATTGAAAATCCCATTCCACCGGAATGATTAAAAACAAAAGGACGAGTTTCTGAAATATAAATTTATGATTAAAGAAAATACCGAGTACAATTAAATAGGTGGTCTTCCATATATGTTTATGAGATGTAAGCAATATTTATCCATTAGATCAATGGAGATACAGTTAAAATGTAAATAATTAAAGATAATTATTTAAGTATATTTTTAAAATATTATATTTATGAATTATCTAAATTACTTAATATTTATTATGGAAGTATATATTAATAGGAGGCATTAGAGATTGTCTTGCGTATGTTTACCCATCCCTCTGTCCCATGCGCTGCCCGATTCGAACCTCCGGGAGAGCCCTAGGATTCGCGTCTGCTGCATAATCAACTTGAATTCGCGATCGAAAACAATGCCTGGTTCTCCTATAAAAGCTATTCGGTCCCTGTGCTGTTGCAGGTGCCGTGGGCCCATTGTCCAGGGGGACAGAGACAAGCTAAAGCTACCACAACTTTAAGGTGCGGGGATAGCTCGGTTGGGAGAGCGTCAGACTGAAGATCTGAAGGTCGCGTCTTCGATCCACGCTCACTGCATTTTCCTGTCATTAAGGAATCGGAAATCGTTTTGTCGGTGCCCACCGTGGATACAGAGTGTTCGAACGTGAGCAACGTAAATAAAGGTGAAGCCTCATCATTTTCCTGGCTCTGTTTCACTCTCCATATGGTACACTAATTTTGATTTGCTTTTATTTTATTTTATTTAAAAGCACCAGCAATCTTTAAAAATTCTATATTACAAAGCATTTTTTTTGAAAATTTGATAGTGATGATAACGACAATGATGAACATGAGGGTCATGAAGGATAGCATGCGATCCATAAGAAGCAAGTAATCTGTGAATATTAATGTTAGATTTCTCAGTGTAATTTTGAGAATACGCTGTGATATAGTGAAACAGTCAATCTCGATGATATATCTGCAACAGCTAAAAAGAACATTAATGGTAGTGTGTGATCAATAATGAGCGATAAATGCCACATAACCATTACACTCCTGTTACTTAGTCGTTACAGTCTATGGTCATCCAGTATAGATTTTTAATACTTTGTTATGGTATTTCTATTTTGATTTGAAATATTTTTCCTGAATGACTGGTAACTTAAATTTTCAAGTAATTTTGCGTCATAATTGCTTCCTACATTTCCTGCATGTAGATAGTGTTCTTCCTCTTTCTATTTACATATCTGCGAGAAAGTATGATTTTAAATCCGTAAATCTTCTTTAGTAGTTAAAAATCTATGTTATATGTTTGACTGTTCCTATTTAAAAGCAACTAAAATTTGTATTTATATAATTATGTCTTGTTGTTGTTGATAATATTCATGGGCGTTTTTTTTACCATAATCACAAGTTTCAAGGATTGGAATTTTGAGCATATCCTTCGTGATGTTTTGTGATAAAATGGTTACATTCAAAATTTGAAGGCATTGCTATTTAGGTTATTCATATTGTAATGCTTTTAACTTCCTTATGTTGTCATGGACAATATTAGTTGGCCAACTGATTAGTATAACCTAATGTTACATATTGGAAAGGGGAATAATTTAGCCTGAAATGGCATCTTTCTATCTGATGGAGATGATTAGAAGTAATCTCTTGCAGCCCCACCTGGCATATCTTAGATCTTACAGTAATTTCCTTTTATATCATGCCAGAGAAATGCCATTTTATTCCTTGGAAATAGTTGTTCTGGTAGCATTCTGCTGTATTACTTAGCAATTTGCTCTTTTTCAAGTAACAAGAACCTGTAGTAAATATAGCAGTTCTACAATATAAATCATCAGTTAGAAACAAGTTTAAAATTCATAGAAAAGTTGCTCCAAGGTCTTTATGGTGGCTGTACCTTGTTGTGTGCCATCTGTTCCTGAGAAAGAATCTTTCAAAATGTGAATGAAATGGTCAAATATATTTTCTCTATAGCAGCTCTTGTAATTGCATCTTCAATTCTATTAACTCTGCCATACTTATTTTTGTATGGAGCTTTGTATACTGATTCTCTCCTTTTCATAAATATGAATAAATATGAAGAACTAATGCAAAAGAACATACCCATAAGTGGCTGTTTCTGCATTCGAAAAATAAACCATTAAAAAACCTGAGACAGTTCAAGGAATGAGGATCCGGGATCCAGTACGCGGTTCCTTTCTACTGCTTTGGCACCCCCTCCTTTCAGCACCTCATCAATATTCTGGTGAGCGCGGCTAAAAAGCTTTTCAAAATCGCCTCGTAAGTTTGATTATAAATTTAAATCAGGGATGACATTCAGGCCTCTGTTTATTGTGGCAGTAATTATCTTTTTGCACTCCCTTGTATTACTGCATACCCATGCATTTGTCATATTAGGATAGAATACCCTGCATTAGGACAAGGAGGTCGCGCGACCACCCTCCTTGACCTCGGTACCAGTAAGATCCGCCTAGCGGGTAAAAATAGCAAAACTATACCCGTTTCTAAATGTAATGTCGCAAAAGAAAGTTACGTGTTAAAATTCGGTCGTCCACCTCATAACTTTGATAAAATTTTATTGTGTGTTCAGGAACCATTACAAATGGTGAAGACATATGAGCGACGACGACGTGATCGGGCGGCATCACCACCTGTAATACCGCCGCCGTCGTCATCATCATCCCCAGCGTCACCACCGAGACCTTCATCATCATCAACCGCCCCAGCACCAGAGTTAACCGTAATAATGAACTCCTTGGAAGCCTTATTAGCAACATTAAAAGAAACCACTAAGGCTAAAACCAAGGAGGAATCTCCTCATTTGGCTACCAGTTCAGCGGAACCGAAGAATTTCGAGCCCAGAAGGTCGAAGCAGGACATCTCTCGGGAGCTTCAAAAAATCAGAGTCCCAGAATTCTCAGGAGGCCGAGCAGGTGAACGCGCCGAAGCGTGGTTGGAGGGAATGAACAGATGTTTTGGGTTAAAAGAATATTCGTCTTCGGCAAAGACAAAAATTGCCGTGTTTCAACTCAGGGAAAGTGCCTTGATTTGGTGGGGAAACCTGGAAAAACAGCTGCACCTTACATCAGATAGTGTCCCTTGGGAACTGTTTGAGGAAAGGTTTCGCGCAAAGTATTTACCTCCGTACTTTCAGCAACAGCAAGCAAGAGCCTTTCATACGTTAGTGCAGGGAAGTAAAACGGTGGAGGAGTACGACATAAGGTTCATGGAACTGGTAAAATACATTCATTACTTAGACTCAGATGAACGCCAGGCTGAACGATTCATTTTTGGGTTAAACCCTCGCATCCGAGCCTTGGTAAGCATGTGGAAACCATCATCCGTAGCCGAGGCGGTTGAATGTGGCCGATATGCAGAAGAGCACCTCGGAATCAAAAGGGATATGGGGCCAACCGTGCCTGTCCAATCAGGATTTCCAGGAAAGACTCCCCGGAACTTCTTCAGGGGGGGTAGCTCGAGGCCACCGTACGGTAACAGGTTTGCCCCGAGAAATATAGGGGCGGGAGCTCCCATGGCAGTAAACACTATAGCCGCGGGATCATCAAACACCAGTCCCTGGGCATCTCAAAGGACCGCTAGCGAAGGGAGGAATTCGAGAGGAACCAACGCGAGAGGACGAAGCTCGTTCTCTAGAAATTCACGCCCTGACTCAAGAGGACCAGCACCACTTAATTGTTGGGGATGTGGGGGACCGCACTTCCAACGGGACTGCCCCGGAGCTTCGTCGAATATATTGCATAGGGCTGGGAAGGAGCCAAATTCAGACAACCGGGGTAACCATAGAATCCATGCAGTGGTCGACCGTGACCAAGCAGCACATCAATCCACGGTAGTAGAATCTTCAGGTACTATCAATGGTATAAAACTCAAAATCTTATTTGATACTGGTGCAACAGATAGTTTCATTTCTTCACATGCATTAAACAAATGTGGGTTGGCAACTTGTAGACAAAATGATTTCCATCAAGTGGAAATGGCCTCAGGAGAACTTCAATCCGTTGGCTTGAGTGTAGATCAATGCGAAATCGACCTAGGGGTCTGTATGACTAAACTGAAAGTTTATGTCACAGCATTAGGGACATATGATCTTATCATAGGTATGGATTGGTTAGAAGCTCACCGAGCTTGGGTAGACTGTTATGGGAAAAGGATCCTAGGCATAAATGATGAAGGAGAAGCCATCCAAATTCAGGGAATCAAGAGGGAAGTCTCCTTACGCTACATTTCAGTAATGCAGATGAAGCGTTGCTTAAGGAAAGGTTGCCAGGCTTATGTGATTCAAGAAGTAAGCCAAGAAAAAGGGCCATCCCTAGGGCAATATCCGGTGTTGGCCGAATTTCCTGATGTATTTCCAAAAGAACTACCTGGATTACCTCCGGTAAGAGAGTTGGACCTTACTATTGAGTTAAAACCTGGTACCCAACCAATCTCTAAAGCACCTTATAGAATGACGGCGCCAGAACTTCGAGAACTGCAAATCCAATTGAAGGAACTACTGGATGTAGGGCATATTCGGCCCAGCACATCACCTTGGGGCGCTCTGGTAATTTTCGTGAAGAAGAAGGATGGAACCTTAAGATTATGCGTGGATTACCGAGAATTGAATCGAGCTACAGTAAAGAATCAATACCCTATGCCTCGTATTGACGATCTTTTTGATCAAATGAAAGGAGCTGCTGTCTTTTCAAAAATTGACCTTCGATCAGGCTATCATCAGTTAAGGATTTCTGAGAATGATATTTCCAAAACTGCATTCCGGACACATTTTGGACATTATGAATTCACCGTGGTGCCATTTGGGTTGACCAATGCACCAGCTGTATTCATGAATCTTATGAATAGCGTTTTCCGTAAATACCTGGATCAATTTGTGCAAGTCTTTTTAGATGATATACTCATATATTCCAAGAACAGGAAAGAGCATGAAGATCATTTGCGGATAGTATTGTCCTGTCTTAGAGAACGCCATTTGTACGGAAAACTATCGAAGTGTTCATTCTTTCAGGAAAGGATTCATTATTTGGGGCACATCATTTCAGGTGAAGGGATTTCGGTAGACCCGAGAAAGTAAAAGCGATCATGGATGTGGCCAATACCGAGAAGAATGCTCATGAGATCGAAGCTTTATGGGTTTGGCCGGTATTACCGAAGATTTGTAGAAGGGTTCTTCTAAAAATCGCAAAGCCAATTACAACTCTTCAGCGAAAGGTATTAGGTATGAAATGGACCGAGGAATGCAGCAAGGCATTCTCCGAACTCAAAAGACTACTCACCAGTGCATCAATTCTAAGAGTCCCGGACATGGACAAAGATTTTACAGTATGCACTGATGCATCCAAGCAGGGACTGGGTGCAGTATTGATGCAGGATAGAGGAGTAATAGCATATGCTTCCAGGAAGTTAAAACCTCATGAAGAACTCTACGCTACCCACGATTTAGAATTAGCTGCTGTAGTATTAGCTTTAAAGATTTGGAGACACTATCTGGTGGGGCGAAGTTTTACACTTAAAAGCGACCATCAAAGTCTACAATATTTATTCACCCAAAGAGACTTAAATGCAAGACAGCGGCGATGGAGTGAATTTTTAAGTGAATATGACTTTGGGATATCATACATTAAAGGAAAAGAAAAAGTAGTGGCAGATGCTTTAAGCAGAAGACCTCGGATATTTTCTCTCATACCCATTAAAGTAGACTTAAGACAGCGGGTACTGGACCAACTTGCAAAAGACACCTGGTATTTAAAAGTAAGAGCAAGTCTTGTAAGTGGCAGGGAAAAAGAAACTAAACTTGAGGGATATGATCTAGAAAATGATGGGATCTTGCAATTCCACGGGAGGATGTATATTCCTAATGATAAAGACCTTCGGGATACCATTCTTGGGGAGGCCCACAGAGCAGTTTATTGTGCTCATCCTGGAGTAGGGAAAATGTATGCGGACACCAAGAAGCTCTTCTTTTGGCCAGGTATGAAGCGCGATATCACTCAATTTATTGCAAAATGTCTGGAATGTCAGCAAGTAAAGGCCGATCATGGTCACCCAGCGGGCCTCTTACAACTCCACGACATTCCTATGTCTAAATGGGAGACCATTTCTATGGACTTTATTACTGGACTACCTCTTACTTCTCAAAGACACAATGCCATCTTGGTAGTGGTGGATAAATTAACAAAAAGCGCCCATTTCATTCTCGTGAGAGACACTTATGATGTTGCTGACGTAGCTCGAGTATTCATAAATGAAATTATCAGATTTCATGGAGTACCTAAAAAGATTATATCCGATAGAGATTCTCGATTCACTTCGAGGTTCTGGACTTGCATGCAAACAGCCTTAGGTACTCAGCTGAATTTAAGCACTGCTTACCATCCTCAGACTGACGGGCAGACTGAAAGGGTAAATCAAGTGCTTGAAGACATGTTGCGGATGTATGTAATGGATCAACAATCACACTGGGAAAAGTATTTACCCTTAGTGGAATTCGCATACAACAACAGTTACCATAGCTCGATTGGGATGCCTCCATTTGAAGCTTTATACGGCCGACCTTGCAGAACACCGTTAAGTTGGGACCGGTTAGAAGATCGAGTAATCATAGGACCTGAATTAATCCATGAAACGGAAGCGCAGGTAAGGCAAATTAGGCAGCGATTAAAGGAAGCTCAGGATAGACAGAAGAGTTATGTTGACGCTCACAGAACTGATAGGAGGTATGAAGTAGGGGACCAGGTTTTTATCCACATCAAGCCAAATAAAAGTACTATTCGATTCGGAAAAGGGACAAAGTTATCACCCAGATTTATTGGGCCATTTAAAGTCGTGGAAAGAGTGGGACCTGTTGCCTATCGTCTTGCCCTGCCACCTCACCTGCATAAAATTCATAATGTATTTCATGTTTCTGTATTAAGACATTATATAGCTGATCTATTTCATAACCTTCAATGGAAGGAATTGCAGGTATCGGACGAGGGAGTAATATCGGTCGAACCTTTACGTATTCTGGAACGTAGGGTTCGACAGCTCAGGAACCGCCTGGTGGACCAAGTCAAGGTCCAATGGGACAAGTATAGTCCTGGATCCGCAACTTGCGAAGATACAGAGGACATATGTCAAAGATACCCTAGGCTATGTCAATTTTGAAGGATTTTAAACTATGTTTTGTGTATATTTTACTTCATTGCAATCAGAGAACCAGAACCATTTTTGAATGATTATAAAGATTGTATGACATAATTTATGTTTAAATTATGCTGGTACGTGGATACCAAACGATATATGTGGTTCATTTTCTTAAATAATAGTTGCCAAAGGAAAGTTAAGCGAGTTAAAGGGTTTTACTTCTAAAGGAAATTTAGATGTTGTAACTTGTTTTATTTTTACATGTCAAAAATGATCAATAGAACTCGGGAAATAACTACATTTTTAGATAGAATTCAAAGGACATGCATAGAAAATGGTAAAATATGTTATACTAAATAATACATGGGTTGTTTGAATATGCTAATGCCCATTTTCCGAATGCATGAGTGAGTGTATAATTGCAGGTAAAGTAAAGCTGAATCGATTACTGGAAAACCACGTGATGACAGAACCTCAGGACAATTAAAGCTTCAAGTAATTCTATGATAGGGTGTTCACCCTAAGTTCTACTGGGAGGGGTGGAGGTGTTGCCCACCGTTTATCCTCCAACCCTGGGGTCATGGGAGGACTGTGCGAGACACGCTCCCCTAGACGTGTGATGATGACTGCCGGATGCCTACTGGGAATCAGGTCGGTACAACCGACGCTGTCGCCTTAGGGTTTATGCATGGTTGAGTCAGTGAAACTGACGTCATGGCATACTCCAGTAGAGGACGGATAGGATGGGAGCGGAAGAGATTAGGAAGGATAGGTTGATTTTAGAATAGCTGGGGAACTTGGAAGGGGCCGGAATTGGCTATAAAAACCCTAAGCCTAAACTCTAACTTCAGGACGAAGTTTTCCGAAGGGGGAGTGTATGTAACAACCCATTCTCATATCCATCTAAGTTAAGTGATTTAAAAATTAAATGGTATAAACTAATATAAGCTAAATAATAAAAGTTGTATAAGTTAAATACTATAAGTTAAATAATATAAAGTAAATGCTATAAATTAATATAAGTTAAATAATAAATATAAGTTAAATACTATAACTATAAGTTAAATAATATAAAGTAAATGCTATAAATTAATATAAGTTAAATAATAAATATAAGTTAAATACTATAAACTAATATAAAGTTTTACATTTGATGGTATAAAGAAAAGGTTCATAAAATAAATAGGAGCTCATATTAAAGCAATGTAAGAAACATTCGGGAACCTTTTTTAAAAAGATCTTTTAAACCATAACTGAACCCTCTACGCAGTCGACAGCAGCCTCTGACCGATAAATATCTTCGGGAATGCATGTGGGACGTGTCGAGTGTTGGACCAGCGGTGGGAGGAAGGCTGGGAGGCGGTCACCGAACCCCTCGGTATAAAACCACTGAGAGGGCCAACGAACGAGGGGGGAAAAAGGGAGAAAACGAAGAGGACAGAGGGAGACAGGAACGGAAGCAGCTGAAATTGACCTGAGGTTCTGGGCACGGGGGCAGTAAGCGAAGCTTACTGAATTGGCTGGGAGGAATTAGTTTCCAAGTAATCGATTCAACCACTGAGAGGGCCAACGAACGAGGGGGGAAAAAAAGGAGAAAACGAAGAGGACAGAGGGAGACAGGAACGGAAGCAGCTGAAATTGACCTGAGGTTCTGGGCACGGGGGCAGTAAGCGAAGCTTACTGAATTGGCTGGGAGGAATTAGTTTCCAAGTAATCGATTCAACTTCAAAGAACGAGAGCAAACAGCAATTTAGCAGTTCAGGTAAGTTTCATTGTTTTAAGATTATGTATTTTTAGTTATCGAATCATGAAATTTCTGTTTACAGTCATTACATATGGTATCAGAGGCAGGTTGAGCGGTGAGCAGACCGGGGGGTAAAAGTGTTCGATAATTTTAATCAAACCATATAAAATGCCTACAAAATTGCACCTTTTATGCAAGAAAAATAAAAAGCATTAGATGTGCCACTGCTGACCAGCAGCTATCTCTTGTCTTCTGATTTTGTCAGGAAGCTTAACAGAACTCCTGTACCAAGTGTTGTGGCTACAAAACCCAAGGAGATCTCTGTAGATGTGTGATAACCTAAGGAAATCTTTCAAGAGGAAAAAAAAACTGGTGGCATTTCCTTCACAGCACAGTGGCATTAACACATGTTTGACGAAAAAACTTTGTTATCAAATATTATGTGAGTCCAAGACCCACAATTTCGCACATTCCATAGTAAGGAATGTCTAATTGAATTTATTTTTAATTTATTTTTAATGGAGTTCAGATTCAAAACACGCGTTTGCGTTTCGGTTTCTTCTCAATCCAACTACGTGTAAAAAGGATAAGTAGATATAGACAACGGCTACTTTCAAGACCTAACGCATTCCGATAGAGGAACGCCGGTGGAATATACAACTAAGATCGTTACCTTCTTTGGTGCGATTGGCCATGTTCTGCGCTTCTATAAATGTTTAGATTTCGTAATCACTTTTGAAGAACGAATGATTAACGAAGTGGAAGCAGGTCAATCGATCACCATATCAGGCACTACTGAAGCGCCAGCAGAACTAAATGACAATGACTATTCGATTCGGAAAAGGGACAAAGTTATCGCCCAGATTTATTGGGCCATTTAAAGTCGTGGAAAGAGTGGGACCTGTTGCCTATCGTCTTGCCCTGCCACCTCACCTGCATAAAATTCATAATGTATTTCATGTTTCTGTATTAAGACATTATTTAGCTGATCTATCTCATAACCTTCATTGGAAGGAATTGCAGGTATCGGACGAGGGAGTAATATCGGTCGAACCTTTACGTATTCTGGAACGTAAGGTTCGACAGCTCAGGAACCGCCTGGTGGACCAAGTCAAGGTCCAATGGGACAAGTATAGTCCTGGATCCGCAACTTGGGAAGATACAGAGGACATATGTCAAAGATACCCTAGGCTATGTCAATTTTGAAGGATTTTAAACTATGTTTTGTGTATATTTTACTTCATTGCAATCAGAGAACCAGAACCATTTTTGAATGATTATAAAGATTGTATGACATAATTTATGTTTAATTTCTGCTGGTACGTGGATACCAAACGATATATGTGGTTCATTTTCTTAAATGATAGTTGCCAAAGGAAAGTTAAGCGAGTTAAAGGGTTTACTTCTAAAGGAAATTTAGATGTTGTAACTTGTTTTATTTTTACATGTCAAAAATGATCAATAGAACTCGAGAAATAACTACATTGTTAGATAGAATTCAAGGACATGCATAGAAAATGGTAAAATATGTTATACTAAATAATACATGGGTTGTTTGAATATGCTAATGCACATTTTCCGAATGCATGAGTGAGTGTATAATTGCAGGTAAAGTAAAGCTGAATCGATTACTAGAAAACCACGTGATGACAGAACCTCAGGACAATTAAAGCTTCAAGTAATCTTATGATAGGGTGTTCACCCTAAGTTCTACTGGGAGGGGTGGAGGTGTTGCCCACCGTTTATCCTCCAACCCTGGGGTCATGGGAGGACTGTGCGAGTCACGCTCCCCTAGACGTGTGATGATGACTGTCGGATGCCTACTGGGAATCAGGTCGGTACAACCGACGCTGTCGCCTTAGGGTTTATGCATGGTTGAGTCAGTGAAACTGACGTCATGGCATACTCCAGTAGAGGACGGATAGGATGGGAGCGGAAGAGATTAGGAAGGATAGGTTGATTTTAGAATAGCTGGGGAACTTGGAAGGGGCCGGAATTGGCTATAAAAACCCTAAGCCTAAACTCTAACTTCAGGACGAAGTTTTCCGAAGGGGGAGTGTATGTAACAACCCATTCTCATATCCATCTAAGTTAAGTGATTTAAAAATTAAATGGTATAAACTAATATAAGCTAAATAATAAAAGTTGTATAAGTTAAATACTATAAGTTAAATAATATAAAGTAAATGCTATAAATTAATATAAGTTAAATAATAAATATAAGTTAAATACTATAAACTAATATAAAGTTTTACATTTGATGGTATAAAGAAAAGGTTCATAAAATAAATAGGAGCTCATATTAAAGCAATGTAAGAAACATTCGGGAACCTTTTTTAAAAAGATCTTTTAAACCATAACTGAACCCTCTACGCAGTCGACAGCAGCCTCTGACCGATAAATATCTTCGGGAATGCATGTGGGACGTGTCGAGTGTTGGACCAGCGGTGGGAGGAAGGCTGGGAGGCGGTCACCGAACCCCTCGGTATAAAACCACTGAGAGGGCCAACGAACGAGGGGGGAAAAAGGGAGAAAACGAAGAGGACAGAGGGAGACAGGAACGGAAGCAGCTGAAATTGACCTGAGGTTCTGGGCACGGGGGCAGTAAGCGAAGCTTAATGAATTGGCTGGGAGGAATTGGTTTCCCAGTAATCGATTCAACTTCAGAGAACGAGAGCAGACAGCAATTTAGCAGTTCAGGTAAGTTTCATTGTTTTAAGATTATGTATTTTTAGTTATCGAATCATGAAATTTTTGTTTACAGTCATTACAGAGACATACAAAATTTATGACCACGTAAACCAACACATTGTTGTTTCTTGTTTGCATCAAGCGATGGTAGTTTCCTTTCAAGTTGTGGCTTGATAAATATTCCATTAGAGATGGTTGAGGAAGGAGCCTCATGTGGGTTGTAGCCTACAGAAAACATATGGCAGTTGGAGCTTCCTTGCATGTTGCAGCTTGCAGAAAATTGTAGTAGCCTCCTATAGGTTGGAGGCTACAGAAAATCAGATGTAATAAGGGAGTTGGAGCTTCCTTGCACGTTGCAGCTTGCAGAAAATTGAGGTAGTAGCCTCTTGTAGGTTGGAACCTAAAGAAAATCATATGTAATAAGGAGTAGGAGCTTGCCTTTGCATCACAACAATAATAAAATCGTGGTTTTCTCCATTTACTGGTTTCCACATATATCTTGTATCAATATGTGTTTTCATTATGTGTTCATGTGATGGTTTGGTTTGCTTATTACTTGTTGTTCACATATTCAATATGCTGGTCATTATTTGTTAAGTTGCTCATGTAATGGTTCAATTAAGGATATTAATGAATATAATATTAATGTCCATAAGTATGCTAAAATAGTTCACCCACCCTCTCAGTTTAGTCAAGTTTTCATCAATTGGTATCAGGGCAGGTTCCTTTTGTATAAGCCTAACAGGTTGAAGGTAGATCTGGTTGAGTCATGGATTATCAAAGTGTACCTATGCTAAGTGCAACAAACTTTCATGACTAGAGAGATAAGGTTAAAATCGAAATGATAGCTTATGGATCTGGTGTATGGAAGCTTGTATGTGAAAGTCACTGTAAAAACTCTCCCTTTGTGCAAGCAAAACAATGGAATGCCAAGGAAAAATGTGTTATATATAACAATCTTCATAATAAGGATCTAGATACAATAATAGATTTAACTTCTGCAAAACAAATCTGGGATAGATTGCAGCTCGTGTGTGAAGCGGCTAGCAGCTCCAATGTAGAGAAAGGAAAGAGAAAGAGAAAGAAGAAAAAAACCTGTCAAAGGGAAAGTGTTCAGTTAAATGAAACCTTTACTTGTGTGAATGTACCTGACTCTCTTGAAGAAAAGGCAAATGAAAATCAAGCTAGGCTTGACTTATCATTGGCTAGTATAGAAAGATTGAAGAATGAAAGCAAAGATCTGAAGAAACTCGTGCAGATAAGTGATGAGGGAGAGAAAGAGTACAAGGAGGAAATTGTTTGACGTTATGGCACAACTTGAACAAGCAAGGAAACTACAAGAGGTGATGAGCAGTAAATTCAAACAGAGAGACCTACAATGTAAAAGATTACAAGTTGAGGTTGATTCAGCTAGAATTAAGTTAGAAGAAAAGAATAGGTTGTGTAAGCAGCTAGAAGAGGACTTTTCCTCCATGAAGAACTCAACAAAGGCAGCCACAACTAATAATTAAGCAGCGTTAAAAAGACCTACAGAAGAAAAGGCCAGCAACATGATTTGTAAAGAAGCAAACAAAAACAAGAAGCAACATCAAGAGCCAAAGAATAAGATGAAGAAATGGTCATTTCCCCTAGAGATAAGTTGAGCAAGTTTGGAAGATCTCAAAGGAGATTCTTTTCTCCTTTTCAAGATATGAAGTGTTTTTCTTGTCATGAACCTGGACACATTGCAATAGAATCTAAGACAAAGAAAATCAAGTTTAATCAAGAAAAGATGTAGCAAATGGGACGACTCTCTCAAGAAAATAAGCAGAGAAGACAATCATTTATCAAGTACACAAAACATTTCCACGGTTACTGTTACATGTGCAAAGGATTTGGACATAAAATTGTTGAATGTAAACTATATGTAAAAAGGGGCACAAAAAGCCGCACACTGGCTCAACCTTACCTTAGTCAAATAATATGCTATCTATGTCACAACCTTGGACACAAAGCCAATGAATGCAAGCTGCCATATACCTTAAAGAATCCTAAACAGATGATGGAAGCAAATCAAAGCAGACCAAACTCTGAATTAAAAGGGAATGCAGACAATAGAAAGCAATCTACCAAAATATGGAAGAGGAAGAAAAAGGAGGACCATGCTACTTCAATGACATAATAAAGTCATCATAATTTCAGGGGGAGCTTCTCTAAGCAGCATGGAAATCATCTGGTCAATGTTAGAAGAGTAACATCATCACAGGGGGAGTGGCAATATCATGAGGATAGACATGTGGCATTATCCATTTAATAATAGCCTTGATTGAGAAGCTAAAAATAGAGAGCAAGTGTTATTTGTAGATTCTCTTGTAACCTCAAAGGACATAAGACAACAACACCAAAAATATCTTGAAGGAGATAATCAATATAAGAAGTGTCTCTGCAATAAAATCTTGAAAAAAAGGGGGAAGATGAATTCAATCGGTGTTAAGGATGGATCATCTCAGGGGGAGACCAACCCCTAAAATGTCTTGAAATATTTGTTTTCATAAATCTAGAAACAAAGAACAATGATCACTATTTGCACAATATATTCAACAAGAAAGTTAGAATGATACTGAAGAAGAAAAAGACATTCATAGAGCAGGTTGAGATTTATACATTAAATTTATGAAGCAATCCTTATGGATCAAGAGCAAGACTTCCAAAGAAAAGAACTAAAAGAATCAACATTTTTGCCAAAGGCTCACTTAGACTATCCAATATATATCTATCATCTATATATATATATATATTATATATGGAACAGAGATGATAAATGGTCTGATAGTAGCTTCTAGTGGCTTTCGTTGATGATATTGATATTTAATATCGGTCAAGAGGAGTTGTCGTTGGAGCAAATTTCACTAGCCGTGTTGCAAAGGTTCGACAGCGGAGGAGATGCTTGCTTGTTCATGAAGGTGCCATAGCCATAAGCGGACATAAGATCAGATGGGTAGGGAGATATGAGATGCGACTTATCTATACCCCGATACTCTGCGCGCCTCCTTGTCGCCTTCTCTAATTAATACATTCCCTTTTATAAGGCTTTGTCTATAGAGCCGCTATGTCTTGGGAGAAGGAGTGCATTGTTGTTGGAGGCACATGAGCTCATTTAAGGCGAGAGACAGGTCATGATGGAAAATGAAAGGTCCTGTAGTGGAGTCCTGAAAACCTAGCACTTAAATGGGTGATCCTGGGAATCTGGGGAATGATGGGGACTCTAATTGATAAAGATGGGTGGCTTGAGCGAGATGGGATACTTGGATAGCCTACCGAACTAAGGGCCAGGAATAACGCCATATATAAGTGCTATATATTGATCGTGTGGGGATTTATATAAATTCTCAGAGTACAATAGAGTATATTGTCCTACAAGAGTAGTTCCAAGCCCAAGAACAAGACCAACTTATCCATAACCACTGTTCGCTTATCCACTACAAGATACTTGAGGGAGAGGAAAATTGAGTTGCAACAAGATGCAAAGCATGTTAATCATCCACCCGAGAATTCATTAAGTTGCCTATCTATAAACTTTAATCTAGTGTTTCTCTTCTTGTGGCCACTACTATTTGTTTCATACCAAATTCACAACAACAATCATCGACATTAGTGATCAATCAAGAGTGTTAGGGCAGGAAAGGTCTGGGAATCGATCGCTTCTCCAAATATGAAAATATCTTGAAGCACATATCCGGTATGAATCCTGAAATGGTGAGAGCATCTCTCTCATCATAGAATCACCTAGACCATAGGTGCACGCTCTTGGGATGAACAAACATCAAATATATACACGGGCATATTGTGAAAATTCTATCACTACAGCAACTGATTTACTTTTCGTACTTATTCCCCAATAAGCTATTTATGAAATTACTTCAATAAACATTAAAATAAATATTGCTGCAGATATCACACCGTAATACAGAAACAAACACACGCACAATAATCAACACATTGACATAGTTATTTTGGACAACAATCCACGGAAAACCCAATGTGGGAAAACCGGTGTAGCAAGGGAGGTTTTTATTATTCAACAATTCTTCAGTACAACAAGGTGCCAAACTGGCTTACCCACAGAGAGAACTTCTCCCAATCCCAGTGTCAGCTCAGCTAACCTCTGTGTGGCTCTCAGACCCTTTGCGTCAGCCCCTGCTTGACTGCGTCTGCCTCTCCTGCCTCAGTGCCGATCTCTAGTGGTTGATCCCGTCTCTCTGTTCCATACTTGCTGCCTCCTGATTGCTCACCAGAGCACTGGTTCAATTTCTCAACAAACCCCGCTCCAGAAATTGAAATGACTAGTCTCCCTCAGTCTGTTCTCTAAGTAACCCTCAAGCATCCTCTTATACTTTTCTCGTTGACAAATCAATGACCGATATTAAGTCCCTAATCAACAACTAAAATTAGATCTGGCTTGATCCATGACTTTTGGACCATTCTAACATTGTTTTATATTAATTCACATTAATATTTTAATTTTCTCTAAGTTTAGACTTAGGGACTCCATTAAAAATATTAATTATTTTAATATCTCCCAAATTGTTTAGAATTTGCCCAAACCCTTTCTGGGTATTGGAGATCTCATGAACCTTAGCCTCTCCAGCAATTTTCGTGGCTAGAGCACATCCAATGCTACCACAAATCAACACTCCCTCTTAGCGAGGACTGTACTCTAGCAATACTCCTCATTGAGTATCACTTTGATCATCTGGCATCGGTCCCTGTGCTGATGCTAAGCATCCCTGCTGAACATCCTCTGCATTGCTGCATCCTGTACCGCTTCCCATGGCTCTGCCACTACCACTGTTGCATCTGTATGGCAACTCCCTCTGCATCCGTGTTGCTGCTGGTCCTTCCTCCCAACACTGCATCCACACTGCAACTCCCTCTACATCTGTTTCGTTATCATTCTCATTTCTACTACTGAAACGGGTTCTTTACCGTCCCCATCTTTTTGCTGAAGTAGTCAAACTTTGTCCTTCCAAGGGCCTTGGTGAGGATGTGTGCCATCTGTTCTACTGTGGGAGTGTAGCTCAACTATACAGCTCCTCGTTGGACACAGTCCTTGACAAAGTGACACCAGATATCAATATGCTTCGACCTATCATGAAACACTGGATTCTCAGAGAGCTTGATGCAACTCTAATTATCGCACATGATCATGATCGCCTCCATACTCCTTCTGAATAGGTTCACAAGCAGTTTTCTAAGCCATATGGCCTCACACGAAGCTATGCTTGCTACCATATATTCTGCCTCAGATCAGCTCACAGCCACGGACTTCTGTTTCCTATTGCACGAAGAGGTCATTCCTGATCCAATGTTGAAACAGTACCCAGAGGTACTTTTCTGATCCACTGAACTTCTTGCCCAATCGACATTAGTAAATCCACTCAAACTGATATCCTTACCTTTGGTGTACAAAAGTCCATAGTCGATTGTTCCTTGTAAATACCTGAGAACGTGTTTAGCTGCTGCCCAGTGTGACCTCTTCGGTTCCACCATGAACTAACTGAGGGCGTTGAAGCCGTAGCAAATATTTGGCCTGGTATTAACCAGATACATCAGGGACCCTATGAGCTGCCTGTATAGGGTGGGATCGACATCCGTGTCTTCTGATTCATAAATCTTCTTCCAATTGGTGATCATTGGTGTAGCCATAGGTCTACAGTCCTCCATCCCGAAACTTTTCAAGATTTCTGTAGCATATCTCCCTTGCCCAAGGAAGATTTCTCCCCTCTACTGCCAAACTTCCAACCCTAGGAAGTAGTGCATTCATCCGAAATCCTTCATATCAAATTCTGTGGCTAGATTCTTCTTGCAGTCCCCAATGAGTCTTGATGATCCTGTCAGAAAGAGATCATCCACATATAATACTAAGATCAGCGGCTCGTTCTCTACAACCAGATAGTAGAGATTCGGATCCGCCGCCCGCGTCACTCTTGACAAATCCCATCTTCTGCAAGTAGCCATCTATTCGACCATACCATGCTCTCGATGCCTGTTTCAGCCCATACAAGGCTTTCTTCAATCTGCATACATGAGACTTCTTCTCATGAGTTTCAAATCCCTCTGGTTGTTCAGTGTATACCTCCTCTTCTATTACCCTGTTCAGAAATGTTGTTTTGACATCCATCTGATGGATCTCCCATCCCATCTGGGTTGCAAGAGATATCACGGTCCTAATAGATGTATACCTGGCTACCAGGCCGAAGGTCTCCTCATAGTCAATCCCTTCTTTTTTAGTATACCCCTTACCCACAAACCTGGCCTTGTATTTCTCAACGTTGTTGTCTGTAGCGTATTTGATCTTGTAGATCCATCTTGAACCTACCACTGATCTGTCATCAGGCCTTGGCACCACCTCCTAGACATCATTTACCATTATGGAGTTGTATTCTTCTACCATCGCATCTAGCCAAACCTGATGTTGCGCTACCTCTTGAAACTGGCAAGCTCTCCATCCTGAGCTACTAATCCCTGATATCTATCTGGCTACTTTCGCTCCCTCTTATTGTTTCTTGGTGCACCGATGAAGTCCTCTGCATCTTGCAAAATCTGACGAAGTTCCCTGCTAGTACTACCTCTACCAGCAGGTGCTTATGTCCGCTCCTCCTCCCCATCCTGAGAATCTTCCTGTTCTGAGGAAGAATTCTTTATTTCTGTTGGTTGAAGAGGCTTAACCAATGGCTCCTCTTTCGACTACTCCTTGGAAGGCATCTCGTGAGATCTTCTAAAAGCCATGTCCTCCATGATCTTTACATCTCGTCATACAACTACCTTCCAACTCCTCGGAAGATAGATTCTGTATGCCTTAGCGTTCTCGCTATATCCCACCAAGTATCCCTTTTCCGCAGTCTGATCCAAATTCTTCCTCTTTTCTTCGAGTATGCGACAATATGCTAAACTCCCAAATATCCTGAAATCTCTGACTTCAAGTGCCTTCCCTGTGAAGACTTTCTCTGGAGTAATCTTGCCCAATGCCCAATGAGTCCTGTTCTGAACATAGATTGTTGTGTTGCATGCTTCCATCCACACAAATTTTGGTATATCCTGATCATACATCATGGCCCTAGCGGCTTCTACAATTGTCTTGTTCTTTCTTTTTGCTACCCCATTCTACTCCAGATTGTAGGGAGCTGTCCACTCTCTTTAGATGCCCTCCTTAGCGCAAAAATCAGTGAAGTCCTTATCGACATATTCTCCACCATTAGTTGAGAGCAAAACATTTATTTTCTTCCCAATTAGATTCTCCACCAGAGCCTTGAACTCCTTGAATCGACAGAAAACCTCATCCTTGGTTTTCAGAAAATAAATCCAAGTTTTCCTTGAGTGGTCATCAATAAAGGTAAGGAAATACTCAGCACCACTAAGAGCTTTGATGGACAAAGGTCCGCAAATATCTGAGTGTATCAATCCTAGTACACTCTTGGCCCTGTGTTTGCTCCTAGGAAATGTTGCCTTGGCATACTTTCCTAGAGCACATCCCCTGCATACATCATCTCGTTCCATACTCAAATCTAGAACTCCTGTTACAGTGCTCCTGAGAATTCTCAGAGCTCCATGGTGCAAGTGACCCATTCTTCTGTGCCATAGTTCGTTCAAGTCCTTGTTTCCATGACTATCTATTAGTGCCATGGTGATTCTAGTTGTAATCTATACAACCGATTACTTTTGATCCCGATCTGCACTTTATTTTTCCAACTCGGGTGTTTGACATATACCTTCTCCTTAATGAAGTAGACGTCATAGCCCTTGCGTTGTAGTTGTGACACAGAAAGTAAGCTCATCCATGATCCTGGCACATGCAGCACATTTGTAGCATGAAACCGTTCTCCCGATTTTGTCTGAAAGACTATGGTACCCTACCCTACTAGAGTACACTTTGTCGTGTTCCCATGGTGATCTGAAAGTTCATCTTCTCTTCTCGATATTCTGAGAAACACTCCCTGATTCCTGTCATATGCCATGAGGCTCCATTGTCTATATAACATACTTCTGATGATGCAGCACTAGTCATACATGCCACTTCTTCTTCCAACCTGAAAGCTAACATAGAGAAATCGAAATCTCTTTCTCTTGTGCAATCTTCTGAAAATCTGTGTGAGTCCCTTGACGTGGATGCCTCTCAATCGTGGTCTCGACCGATAACTAATTTTCCCTTTCTGTCTCTGATTACTCGCTCTGATACCATGTGAAAATCCTATCACTGCAGCAACTGATTTGCTTTTCCTACTTATTCCCCAATAAGTTATTTATGAAATTACTTCAATAAACATTAAAATAAATACTGCTACAGATATCACACCGTAATACAGAAACAAATATATGCACACGAACAAAAACATTGACATAGCTATTTTGGACAGCAGTCCCCAAAAAAACCCAATGTGGGAAAACCGGTGCAGCAAGGGAGGTTTTTATTATTCAACAATTCTTCAGTACAACAGGGTGCCAAACTGGCTTACCCACAGAGAGAAAAATCCTCTAGCACTTCTCCCAATCCCAGTGTCAGCCTGACCAACCTCTGCGTGGCTCTCAGACCCTCTGTGTCACCTCGTGCTTGACTGCATTAGCCCTGGGCCTCTCTGCATCACCCACGCAGGCTCAGTTAATGATTGCACAGCGTCCTGCTGCCTCCGCATCTGCCTGAAATGCCCTGTGTCTACCTCTCCTGCCTCAGCGCCGATCTCTAGTGGCTGATCCCATCTCTTTGTTCCATACTTGCAGCCTCATGACTGCTCACCAGACCACTAGTTCAATTTCTCAACAAACCCCGCTCGAGAAATTGAACTGACTGGTCTCCCTCAGTCTGTTGTTCAAGTGACCCTCAAGCCTCCTCTTATACTTTTCTTGTTGAGAAATCAACGACCGATATTAAGTCCCTAATCAACGGGTAAGATTAGATCTGGCTTGATCCATGACTTTTGGACCATTCTAACACTATTTTATATTAATTCACATTAATATTTTAATTTTCCCTAAGTTTAAATTTGGAGACTCCATTGAAAATATTAATTATTTTAATATCTCCCAAAGTGTTTAGAATCTGCCCAAACCCTTTCCTGGTATTTGAGATCTCATGTGCCTTAGCCTCTCCACCAATTTTTGTGGCTAGAGCACATCCGATGCAGGATGTTTTGAACAAAGATTGGCAAGTAGGGATGTCGCACAGGGCAGTGTTGATGACATTTTAAAAAATGATAGGAACAATGTGTGGCATACGGAGGAGGAACAATGATATTAACAAGAATTTCAACGGATGAATTGGAAGAGACCTCAATGGCGCTGTGAACATCATTTCCTGAATCTAAAACGCAAGATGGGTAAAGAAACGATAGAATGTGTGGATTTGAGGCAGAAATAGAATGTGTGGATAATATGTGTTGGCACAGCGAATTGAATCATTGAATTCAAGGCCCGTGGGACGTTACGAAGCCATTATTACAGTAGCAGGATACGTTATGGATGGAACGGATAAAGAAGACTAGATGAGATGTGCATTACATTTAATTGACAGGAAATGTATTGCAAAAGGACGTTACATGACAGTTGTTAGATATGTGCGTTGAGTATGTTTTAATTACACCACTGTATGCCAGAACAAGATTATAGCAACCATAGTTATAATTACACCAGTGTATGCCAGAACAAGATTATAGCAATCAGAGTCTTGAAACGGTTGGTTCGTTGATATATAGATTCTATGGATTAGTCTTAAAATATTATGGCAGATGCTAATATTGTCCTTCTTCACATATATTGGACAACGATATATTTATTGGTTCTAAGTTACATTCATTGGCACTGCAGTATACATGCATTTGCATGAATGCTAAAGAACTCATATTGGAACCTCCCTAACAATCATACGATCATCTGTTCAAGAAGTCCAGCGATAATATATTTTTCTTAAATCTGAAATGGAATCATGATCAAATATAGTGAGAATAGTAGTTGGAGAGGCTTCATGTGCGAGAGGAGTGAAGCGTAGTGAAGGAAAGAGAGAAGTTTGGCAGATGGGGCATATTGCATGCATGCAAATACATTGGTTGATGCAATCCATGTGGAACATGTGACTGCAATCAGGGATAACCCTCATAACCTCCAACTCCCTGTAATCACTCAGACAATTCGAGCAACACCTTTTATCATCTCCTTCATCTAATTCATTTCCTTTCACAGATTTGAACGTTTGGCAAACTTTCTTGGAATATAAAATCTTGGGGAGTGAATCCAAGTTCTCCTCATCATTCCCAATTACAACGTCGTCATGGTTCAAGTGGATGGTATGAAGGGCAATGGCACGATGGTTAACCCAGCATAGTGGATTTAGTAATGAAAGGCTGGAGAAATAGCGTAAAAGGAAATATGAAAATGAAAACATGATTATTATTAGAATCACGGTTCCCAACGACAACACTCTGCCAGGCACTTTACTAGTATTTCCAAGATAGGGTGAAATAGAATTTTGGTCCATCTTGATATATACTAATAAGTATGGCGTGCAATGGCTGCGAAGCTGATCATTATGGCGGTCGTAAAGCAGCGAATTGACTGTTCGCTTCCCTTAATTCTGTAATGGATGATGGAAGGATATATGGGGGGAATGTAATAATATATGAGGCATTCTTGATCTATACTCCTGATTTTGTAGGTGAGAAAGGCGATGGAAGGTTGTAGAACTTTTCTGATGTGCAGATACTTGTTAGTTGGATCTCGATTATACGTTGTCACATAGCCCAACAGAATGAGCCTCTCAGATTTTAAGAACGTATTCTCGCTAAAGTTGCGAACATGGAAACTAGAGCGAATCATATTTTATGGTTGATGAACAATACCATATAAGAATAATGTTCATCATCTCAGAAATCTGATAGAAAGTGTTTTAAGTGCCTATGCCTTGGCTTTCCAAAAAAATACAATGCAACGGCCTTATTACAATACATGCAGTCATTTATTATATGCAGACAAGATTGTAGAGGATGTTTGCACATACAGTGAACAATGATGAACATTTTATGTCTCATCCCATATCTTAATTGTGAGCGTAGTCACAGTCAATGTAGGATGGGGATGTCTTTTATCCTTTGTTTTTGTCGTCTCGACGCGGACTTCTCTACAGAATTTGTCGCTTGCTTTAGGTATCATTGCTGCTCCAAATTCTTTTCACACAATTGTAGAACACAGCATGGAGGCAAGAGAATGTAGAAAATCTTAAATTCCTAGCCATCATTGTAAAGTCAAACCATTGCGATGAGAACATGAGCGAATCAAACCTTCGTTTAGTTCTGTGAAGTTGAAAGATTCTCCAAAATTTAATAATACAAGATGCATATTGAAATACGATAAGCATGTCCATGAAGATAGAGATTGGGTTTTTACTGGATCCTAAGGTTTCCTCCATTGCGAACTAGTCAAACCTGGAAAAGTGGTATGAATCTCAAGAAGCATAGTGAATCATCACTTCTCAAGCTGCGCATCTGCCATTTCATCACATATTTTCCATTTCAATCAATTCATATCCGAAAATGGGTTCATTCTCACAAAGCCGTGATCAATATTCTTTTTGCATTTTAAGTGTATGCCTATGAAAGCTTTACACTCTCATTCATTAATTATAGCTGATTGTATTCGCTAGTGAAGCTGAAAATGTGCAATTTGAGTGTGGCCATGCACTCTTGTTTGAATGCATGATATTGAAAATTTTTCTGGGGGACACACATATAGGAAGGCCTTCACTAACATTATTTCAACCAACATTATTTCCATTTAGCAAGGCCTTGACTAACAGCTCTATCTCTTACTTAGATCAAAGCACAATGTTGGCAAGACCAATGACTGATAGACACATATCATCATTGTCTCTCTTAGGGTCATACCCACCTGGGTGTTCTCCGAGTATGCCCTACTAGGACTATTCTCATCTTGGGTTCCTAGCCCTCAAGAATATCGGTCGTCTTGCCCACTCTTGTCTTGGATACCATACCACATCCTCAAGGAGTGTCGGATGCCAAATGATTCCACAATCCTCCATTCTTTCTTCCATAGTGAAAACAACAATGTTGTGTCTAACTCTCCCTCTTAACCAGGGACGAGCTCCAAGTTTCTCTTCACTCAGAAACTTGCTTGAGTTCCTTTACTCATAGTAACCTCCCAGAGCTCCCTCTTACCCAGGGACTCTATCATCAGTGCTTTATAGGGTCTTCTAGCTAACTGACAATCCAAGACTTCGATGTCATCAATTTCTTCATTGTATGGTTCAACCATCAATCACTTTCCTCTGTCGTGTCTTTCCTTCTTTCCCGAAAAGTATCCTCCTTGGCTTTACCTATGGGGCTTCCTTCATAAGGCCATCTATCTTCACCTTTTCTTCAACAGTGATTCACAAGGTACATAGTTGTGACATGCTTCACAATTCTCCTTACCTTGGCCCCGCACACATACCCAGTCTTTTCCAAGAGGGCAGACACCAAAAACAAATTACATATTACCTTTCGGTGATGGCCTTTTTTTTCTAGTGACATCTTCTTGTAGGTATCAACATCCTGCATACATGTTGACTCATCTCCCAACGATATTTGTTGTCAAGGGTCTTCATCTTTTCAGACTCCTATCAGAGTCTTCACATCTTTCCGGGAGACTTTCTGGTCAAGTCTTCTTGATCTTTTGGATGTTGATTTCCTTCATCAAGGTTGCATACTTCACGATCTCTTCCATCCTTACATCTTTCATTGCCAGGAGCTCCCAGAGTTCTTCAATTGTAGTCAACTACGTCATACTGCATAAGAGAACATATTATGTTGATTTCATCTAGTTACACTTATATCTTTCTGCATCCTTTCAGAGAAGGAGATCCTTTCCCTTTTGATCATGCTTGATTCATTTTACCTACAACCATATATCATGACATTACAACATCATAATCAAATACAAGCATTCATACCTCATTTTCCCTTCAAGCTACTTTCAGCAGCTTTCTTGATTGAATGGATCTTCAATCCCTTGATTTGCTTCATCATGTCATTAGTCCTTCATCTCATGATTTCCATATGTTGGAAATCTCAATGAAACATTTACTGCCTTCCAGGACTAGAAGATCCTCCGCTGAGATTTCTATCAAAGATCCTTCATGATCTAGTATGTCCCCATCTGGAAAATGTTTCCTTTGTCCTGAATGACTTCTTCAATGTACGATGAGATTCCCAAGAGCTATATCCTTTATGATTCATACAAGCTCTTGTTTTTCATGATGCACAATGCATCTTTTTCTATGATCATATCTACAAGGACATCTTATAGGACCCTTTTTGAGAGGGATGCCATCTTACTCATACTAGAGATCTATTAATCCCTCTTCCCTTTAGCTTCCTTTATTCCTCAGATGATATGAACCTTTTTCCATAATCTTTTCATAGTTCTGTTCTATCTTGTTAACCTTTCCTTTGCACATAGTTGAGTCCTTTCAACTTACCTTTCTCTATCTGGCAGAGAGACCACAAACTGTTGACTGAGGTGGCCTTCTTGTTCATAGACAATTTTCACCTTGCTTATCAATGATGATTATCTATTAATCATTTTCCTAGATCTGTCAATTGAGATCTCATGAAGATATTTCTTCATTCTTTGGTACCTTCTACACTGCATTTCAGAGTATTTCCTTTAACATTTCATGTATCCTTCTTATGCCTCCTTCCTCACTTTATAGAACCTTAGGAGTTATCATGACTTCAAAGGAGACCTTAATGTACTGAATTCTCTAAGGATAATGACAATCCTTTTCATTCCATGCAAGACCCTTGATGACCCATCCAATATATAGGTCTTCTTGCAATCATGAAGTCATAAAACCAATTTTGATTATAAAATGAAAAAGTACTTACTTGATTGTAACATCTTAACCTTGATTAAGTTGGCAGTCATATAGGTACTTCCTTCGTCTAAAATATTTGATATGCAGATTGCCTCCTGTGCCAATTATGATTGAAGTGTAGTGAGGCCCATCTTGAACATTATGTTGTCCAATCACTGTTATGCCATTGTGAGATGATTGGGATTGTTGTGGGTCAAAACTTTAGGAGTCACCCGAGCCATTGCTATGCCTCTGAGATGTGACTACTTCATCCTCTTGGTCGTTGTCTTACAAATCCCTTGCTGTTGTAGACTTGTTGGTGTGGGCTGCTTCCTGAACTTCGATCCTTCTAGTGTAGCCTTTGATATACAAGATCTTGTTGTTGTAGGTTGTCTCCTTCGTCGTACAACCAACCATCCTTGAGATTATATACTGTTGTTGTAAACTGATCCTTTGATATAGGGTTTGATCAGGATATCCTTTAGCTTTCTATGCTTGAAACTTAAAGTTTGCATGTCTCTTTTCTGCCCTCTCTTTGACTTCTGAACCAACCCTCTCATACCATGTTGAAGAATCTAGGGCATGCATAATTATAGTGATTTTTCTTAAGCATGATAACAATTTGTGAAGTGTTTTTACATTTTATCTTAGCCTGATCTTCTTTGCATTATTAGAGTGTGTGTTTACTTCATCAAACTGCCATCAAAACTAAAGATACAAGACCACAAATATTTGGCTTTCTGCCAATGCCAAAACCTCTCCCTCATGAAGAGAAAAACCCAAGCAGAATTCTTCTTATAGAGATTTGATTGGCGAATACCAAGACCATAACCCTTGACACAATCTGCCCCTCCAAGACCAAGACATCAATCCTCTTCCTCTAACATTGTTGAGATCATCATGATTGGTGCACCATTGAACCCATCACTGCTACATCACTGAGATCTTTAGTCACTGAGATCTCTTGACTTCATTATGATCATCATCCTTACTGTTGTCATACCACTATCATCCCACTACTATTGCATCTTCATTTTCTGTTCCTTTTGTATGGGATCATCATTGATGTAGTACCATCGAAACAATGAGGTCACAGAGATATCAATATCATGATTCCATGATTATCCATGCTCGGAACAGAACTATACATATTACAAAGATCCTTCCTTATTAATATGTTAAGGTTGTGATTCAACAATGTAGTGATCACCGAGTAGACTACTGTGATATATCCTACGTTTGACTGAAATGTCAACAAGGAGAGTCATTTGATATCATTCACAACGAGAGGGATATACGCAACTATGGGATCATCGTGATCCTCTTCATTAATCCCTGTAGAATTTCAATGTAACCCTTGTCACTACCTTTTATGATGCCGACACTGTAATATGTATGCCAAGATCGAGACAGCATCTTTAGGATCAAGCATGATCTCCATGAAGCCAAGACAATAATATAAGTATATGCCGAGGATAGTCCATCCATAGTGACTGTGTCCTCATCTGAAGTTTCTGTTGCTTCATCCATCCAAGATAGGTGTGCCAAGAATGAGACAGAGACATCACTTCATCATTTAAATGCTTAGATCACACACAACCTTTTACTGCTCTGTCCATCCGAGGACATCACCTTCAGATCATAACTATGCCGAGAGTAGACTAGCTCAGGGTTTGTTGCTCCTTATACCCATTTGACGAGGCAGCTGAACCCTAGATCTATCTCACCGAAATGCGGATCTTCTGCCCCTTAATCAACCGAAAATCCAGAGACAAATTCTGAGATATCTTCTGTCATTTGCGCTAACCCTTCATGGGTATTTATAGTAGTGAGCCTACTATATTTCAGCCGAATTGAGCCGGTGAACGGATGTGACTATCGCCCAATCTGACATGACTTTTAATTATGCATTTTAGTTCACATTGAAGCCGACATGAAGAATTCTCTCTTTTTCGCTTGCAGACTTCTAGGAGGATTATGCTTGGTCTTTGGAGGGCTTCTTCACGACTTTGTGGACTTGTTTACATTTAATAAAGTCATGAAGAGTTTCTATACACATGACATGACTCTTTGACATATAAATAAATCCTAAAGACACGAAGAAGAAGTCTTTCACCTAGTGATAATTCTTGCTGACGAAACCCATGTAGCAAGGCATACAAAAGCAATTTATTTCCTTTTATTACAACGTTTACAAAGATCATATCATTATGAAGACCGAACCTAGTTACGCTTTCTTCAACAAGGAGCAGCACAAGACCAGCAAGTCAAGGAGCAACAACAAGGCAAAAGAGGAAAAGAGTAGCAAGGCAAAGGCAAGAGCAGAAACAAGGCAAAGAAAGCAAAGGGAGCAACAAGCAAAGGAGCAGCGCAAGAGAAGCAAACAGGGGAGCAAGACAAAGGAATTCTGATATGCTTGAATAATGTTGCAGGGATTGTTTAATGAAGAATTTGTGATGTGAAATTGTTAATTAAACTTAATTGTTGTGATGCAAAGGCAATACTCCAAGGCAAAGGCAAATATGTTGCAAATATTATTGTGTTGCATTAAAGATAAATATTGTTATTTGTTGTTGACATTAGATTGATGCATTTAATCATTACATATGATTGCAATTAATATTGAGTGGATTATCCATTTTTGTGTTCCAATATTCAAAATCTAAAGAGTTTGGAAACAAATGAGTGGAAGGAAAAGAGTCAAGCCTATTCACTTCATATTCGTATGTGGGATACAAACAACCAACAAACCATTTCTATAAAAGATGTGATTTTGGAAGAAATAGAAGTTAGAGAATGGGAGAATGTCAGGGAGTTGATAGAACTATTATGCATTAGTTACCTGCCGCATATGGAGCTAATGTGATGCAAATTTGAAGGGAAGAACAAGCAGAAATCAAGAGGGAGACATACAGAAATTATGACTAGGTAAACCAACACATTGTTGTTTCTTGTTTGCATCAGGGGATGGTAGTTTCCTTTCAAGTTGTGGCTTGATAAATATCCAATTGGAGATAGTTGAGGTAGGAGCCTCATGCGGGTTGTAGCCTACAGAAAACATTGGGAGTTGGAGCTTCCTTGCACGTTGCAACTTGCCGAAAATTGAGGTAGCAGTCTCCTATATGTTGCAGCCTACAAAAAATCAGATGTAATAAGAAGTAGGAGCTTGCCTTTGCATCACAACAATAATAAAATTGTGGCGTTCTCCCTTTATGGGTTTCCACATATATCTGGTGTCAATATGTGTTGTTATTATGTGTTCATGTGATGGTTTCGTTTGCTTATTACTTGTTCACATATTCAATTTTTTGGTCATTATTTGTTAAGTTTCTCATGTAATGGTTCAGTCAATCCATTCCATCATTATGGCACATGACACCTCCCATTTGAGGGATGTACCATGGACCTATCAATCCCTTGGAGGCTGAAACCATCTAATAGGGTCCTTGCTTAACCTCTTCCTTGCACTTGGGGAAACTTGTACATTCTACAGCTCATTATGGAAGGGAATGCCCCTATGAAGTGTCCACTTGGTTCCATGCTTTGTAAGCTCATTTACTCACTTGCATTAATGAACCGTTGTGCTGGAAGGTGAGGAGATGCATTAGATCTTATACAGGATTGCAGGTGAGTCTTCATCTTGGAGTTTGTTCTTCCCATATAGAGTCTAAGCCCTCCAGACGGTCTTAATGGCACTTGTAGGGTGAGCATTGACAACCATGGGCCTCCACTATAGCAGAGAGCTAATAACCGCGCCATGGGATCCTTCAGCACCATTCATTGCTTGCTCGTGTTCCATTTATTCGATGATGATGATGCACCTGGACCACATTTCCCACCCGGTTACACACTTGCACCACACACTAGGCAGTTGATCCAGGGCCCAGATGGGGTTTTGTCTCACCTAAGAAGTCAACGAAGGGCTTGCATCATTGTCCCAACCATTACAGATGCAACACATACTTGTTCGATTCAGCTGGAGACCCATGAGGATAATCTTTCTGCCCCCCATAACCACTTGCGAGCACCAAAGGTCATTTGCTTGGAGATCAAGGGGCCACCACCTTTATCACTATTATTGGAGCCCTCCTATTCATTATGGCACCTGAGGAACTTCATTTGGCCTTCCAACGACCCTTCTAGCTACCTTTCTATCATTTCAGCCCTCTTCAGAGACTTATTCTTCATCATTTGGCGATATCTAACAGGCTTGTCACCAATTAGGGTGTTATTTTGCATATTTCATGCCAGCCGACCTAAGTCGACAAGTCGGATCTCCAACAGACATATCCCTTGGCAAGGTTGGAAATTATGTATAAATATTAGTTTTTTTCACTCCTGTTGACCCTGCCACCTACACCTACCTACAAGTTAGTGAGAAAAGCCTTCAACCCCACAAGGCGTGGTTGGTGGCAAGGAACTCAGAGAAGGGATTATCACACTAATCCCGACTCTGTGCGTTTGAGCTATCTCTTAAGTTAGCTAAGGGGGGTGGTCCCTACTGAAAAGTTAACTTAAAAGATGTGAGTTTCTAGGAGAGTGTTAGAGTGAAAATGGATTACTTTTAAAGATTTATGAGCAAATATGAAGTGTGCAATTTGAAATAAAAATGTCAATCATTAACATGATAAAAACCATAAAACAAATGCCTTATAAGGAATTTTCTCAACAAATTAGAGATATATTTTCTTAAAGTAAAATGCAATGCTCTCGAAAGAGAAAGCAAAGTAACCCTGGAATGTAAATAAGAATTGTTAGCACAAAATATAAGATATAAAAATGCTTTTGAGATAATCAACTTTATAAATCAAAACATGTGAAACATATCTGGCCAAAACCCAAAAATTAGTAATTAACTTGGAAATGTAAAAGAAAGGAAGTGCTAAACCAAGACATCAATATGCAATTAGACTTGAAGCATGAAAAGAAAGCACTTGTTTGAAAGGATTACAATACTTGCTTTTGGAATAAACTTTGCATATGAAAACTCAAACCATCAAGAGACAAGCAAAGTAAATGTAATGGAAAGTGCTCTTGGTTAATTTTATTAATTATCTCTACAACAAGATTACAATTTAACTCTTTAATCCTCAAACCTCACCCTCGCCCAAAGATATGGATCCCAAAGTGAGAAGTCAATAGACGAGTAGAGGATCTCTAAGATGTCTACTTCAACCAACTTATGTTGGAGGTAAAATTTTAATGAGGCTTGGGGCCCTCTTATATTAAAATGCCTAGATGAAATGCAAATTGTGTTAAAATTGGCAATTAGGTCCAAACTCCATGTGGGTCATCTTATTAATGGCAGCTGATACTTTTTTTCAGATCCCTCACATCGAGAGGTGTAGGATTGGTCTAAAGATCATCCAATTCCGATAAGTATTGATGGAGATATGAATTTATTAGTGTTATGGGACAATTCATCAAGGTCGGCCAGCAACCAAATAAACCCCACTTGTGCTCAACATTTTAGTATAAATAGAGGTGACCTTCAAGTCATTTCAACACACTTGGGATCTCTTCCTCTCTACTTGTCTTTGGGTTTTAATAGGAGGAGAGATCCTAAGGAATAACGCTGCCCTAATCTAGAGGGAGTGTCCTAAGCTCTACACTGCCCTAACGAAGAAGCCCTAGAAACAGGAGGAAAGGGAGATCTAGCACAGTGAAGGAAGCCCTAATACTGCCCTATGAAGTAGTAATACAAAACCATGGAGGGACTAAGAAGAGACCCTACCCGTTGTCATAAAATGAACCTATACACAGCCCTAAGGAGAAAGACCTATACGTTGTTCAAAAGAGCCCTAGACACAGTTCTGTTCGTGCCCTAGTCACAGTCCATATACAGCCTAACTGTTGGCCTCATTCCGCACTAGATGTTGCCCTTCATCCGCAATTTAAGAAGACTCATATATGCTGGAAATAGGAGGCCTCATCTCCCTAGACACAGTCCTCTAATACTCAATCTCAAGAGGCCTCTACACTGCCCTAACCGCAGTCCTCAAGGTGATATAATCCGCAGTCAATGAGGGTTCTATGCAGTAAGAGGAGGATTCCTATTCGCTGAAAAGAGGAGCCTCAAGCATGCCCCAGTCGCAGCCATGGAGGAATCTTACCAAAACTAAAAGATGCCTAATCTGACCTCAGATTTGGACAACAGCATCAAGCTTCACGCAAATGAGGAAGGTTTGAAAACGGCTTGTATGACATGGAGATGAGTGTTGAAGGGTATACATTGAAGTCTATCTAGCAAAGGCAGCATATGTTAGGGTTGTGTTGATAATAGTACAGCCAGTTGGATGGAGAAAAGGGTGTGAACTTGATGAAGGTTATGAACAGTAAATTCTATGAGAGAAGTCACTATGTTGAAGACCTTGGTTGGAAACCTTTGGAGCAGCAAAAAGGATTGTTAGAGGGCAGATTAATATAGGCCTATGTTTAGTGACATTGGTGCAACTTCGTCATCAATAGAAGGGACAACAAACTAGCATTGGGACAACTGTATGGTACAGCAGCATGCAAGGGACAACAAACTAACATTGGGACAATTGTATGGTACACTAGCATGCAAGGGACCCCAAACTAACACAACTGTATGGTACAATAGCACGCAAGGGACAACAAACTAACATTGGGACAGTTGTATGGTACTTAGCATCAAGTACACCCAGCATGCAATGGTACAACAAGCATGCAAGGGACAGTAAACATGGACAACATAGTTCAACCATGACGCATGGGACAGTAGTACAGCATTAGGTGCAGCAGTCATGAGGTCCAGCATTGTGATGATGGGTGCAGCATGGTGCAGCACATTGAGGTGCAGCATGATGACAAGATGCAGCACAATGATAGGTGGAGTCACCTTGGAGAATCAGTTGAAGCAGAATGTCTTCAACTGATCTCATGTACCATCTTTTTAGAGATGATCTATGCTCTCATCTAGATAAGTCGAAGTGTTGACTTCAATTGTACATGTACTATCTCTCTCTCTCTCTCTGCTAAACTATTGAAGGACATATAAGAAGAATTAATCAAGGGTTTCCCCACATTGGGGTTTGTCCCTGGCTAGCACCACATCTTGTGTCCTCTTGTCTTGGTTTGTCTTTTGCAATTTATATTTATGTTCTATATACAGTTTACTTTAATGTTTGTGTGATTGCTAATCTGGAAAAGGTATTGAGCTAACTGTGAAAATTGAAATAAATTGTTCTAGCATAGAACATACCTAAAATTAACATGGTATCAAAGGTGAGGTGAAGACAAAGCCCAAGCAAGAGTGAAAGAGCAATCATTGAAGACAGTTGGGAAAGGACAAAAGGATCAATGGATTCCTCATCCCTCTTCTCATTTATCAAGGGTGAAGTCGAAGCAGACAATATTATCAAAATGAAGCAGCGGAAGTTTCTAATGGCCTACCTGAAGATCACTTCTATGGGAAGTCCGGATCTAAGGGAAGAAGTAAAGGCAAATGCCTTGTTTGAAATAAGTTCGACCATTATGTGAAGGAGTGTCCAAATGGCATGGACACAACACTTGATGATGATAACAATCATTCCAGGGACATCTTCAATGATAAGAGGAATGACAGTGCAGCGCATCAAGGAAATGGTTGACTCTTCAAGAAAGCAAGGAACCCCAGTGCTTCAAGGCACTCCAATAGAATGGTGCTCTCTCTCTAATTTGGTAGAGATGGAAACATTCATGGCATTATATTTGGAGTCTAAGTTGCAGGAAACGCAGGGGGAGGGGTCGTTTCCGTACGGAAACGAAACGGAAACGCGTTTCCGCGTACCGTACGGCGTGGAAACGCGTTTCCGTCCGTACGGGCACGTTTCCCGAAATGGAAACGCGCCCGTACGGACGGAAACACGTTTCCAC